>JAGXCT010036957.1:94140-166413 GCA_022495035.1 Philopotamus ludificatus | reverse complement strand
TTGCGGACAATAAAGATCAATGATTATGTATAATATTTATTCTTTAGACTTTTTTTTAGACAAATACGAGAAGTTTGTGACATGTAGGATTTATATTAAAAGAGTTATTCAAGTAAAATCTAAAATTTGGGCTCTCAAATAGATGCCATCGGCACGACTAGGTTAATATAGCCCTTTCGACATCTCTCATTTTAAATTCAATGGATACAATATAACACTGATTTCGTCACATGTGAGATTCTCTCACTCGAGCGCTATTCCCGAGTGTGTGTAGCGATTACATCAGTAAATTTAATGGTGCGTTATTACTTCTGGTAGTCTGCTCACGCTACTCTTTCGCTTCAATGCTCATTTTTTTCTCTTCAAATTTCGCTGATGAGTAGGAACTTAAGCATACCCAATCCCGTGGAAAGAATGTCCGATTGTGCCATCTTGGTGGGTCGAGAGTGAAAGTGGTCAAGAAAACCACGTAACATTTGTACTGGAACGAGGAAACCAATTGCGCTACTCAACCTTGCACTGAATTACCTCGCTTCTCGTTTAAACATAGCTTACACAGCGATAAAAATACATGAAAACATGACAATGGTTTAAAATCTTGTGTGTTTTTGATCGATGCGCATGCGCATCATGATGCGATCGATACCGAATTGCTGCGTATAATTCAGACCTTGCTCCAACATGCTAATATAACGATCCTCTTCATCACGTCTCATCTGATCGTCATACCAATAGAATCATGGTTGAATGTTGATATACACCACAGCCTTGAACTTGTATATCCACAATTAACGGCTTATCTACCTATAATATAATAATATCTATGTAATCTATAGTTTTTATTGTTTAATCCGTATTATTCGATTTAACGCTTAAAGCCATAAAGGCATTGACGAAATCAAATTAAATACTTTAAATATTTTTTTTTTAAACATTTTTTATCGTTTCAGGTCCCACCAACGGAAAAATCCAGATCGACCATGCACAGGTGAGTGTTATGCAATTTGTAATCGAATCAAAACACCTGAGCTCAAATAATGATTGAACGTCATAAAAAAAACAAATGAATATCAATTATTTTTACGGTCCCAACACACAATAGGCGCACGACCATTGATTAACATAACATATATACATACGTGGCTTTTAATTTTGATTCACGTTTCATTGTACATACTCATTATGTTTTTAAATGATGATAATTCTATGAAATAATATTTCCACCATTGTGGATTATGATATTCACGATGACATTGCATTTTATCTAATAAAATGTGATCGTTGATCATTGGACGTATTTAACAGATTGAAACGATATTCATTTATGTAAATATTATAACCTCCCCGGTCGACGTTTTTATATGTTCAATAGCCTCCATCCAATTAGCTGATAAACTTGAATGAGTACATTTTTTTCTATATTATTGTCATGTAAAATGTAAATAACATTCATAAATCATTTATAATCTGTTGTTAATAATGCAGCTGATGTTTTTATGCTTGCAGCTGCATTCCATTATTTTTTTAATTATACTTCACAATGATGTTTATATGCATTTATTATCAAAATGCATATGGTTATCGTATATTATATCTTACGTAATAAAAATCAATGTGGATTATGGTCGCAATCTTTGGTTTTATTTCCGTCTTAAAATCGAACCTTTGATTGCAAAATCGGCGTTCATTTTTTTCAAGATGGCGGCAACTGTCAATTAATTATTTTAAATATTAGTGAACAATAAGGCTTTTTAATTCGATGATTACGAGACATTTAGATGGTTAGACAGATATTGTTTTTTTGTGGCTGATGTGCAAAGAAAAAAATGTTAATTGCTCATGAGAGGCAACCAACCACTCATAATTGTAAATAAGCAGTTTTGTTTGTGTTTTTTTTCATTCAAATTAAACAATTTGTTACACATGGAGTGTGTTTTGAATCACATTGAAGTTACATACGTGTGTACAGCTACTAGTAGATTATTTATAAGAAAAATGTGTTAAACTGTTTGTCTGATTAAATATTTATTTTCGATAAAATCGACTTTGCTTTCATCACGCTTTGTAGATTATATGGTTTATTGATCGTTTAGCAACAATATGTTCTTGGCAAATAAATAACCGAGCATTGATAAGCACTGCCATTAATCAAAACCACATCATCATCATCATCCGAATATTTTTTTTAGCCATGTGTAATTTAAAATATTTTTTTCGCTTCACACGATGTTTATGTGTGTATGCCCAAAGATCCGCATTTTCTTTTTTCTTTAATTGCGTATGTGATTCGTGAAAAAAAGTTTCGATCTATTCAATCAAGGTCAAGTGTATATTTTGCTCGATTCGTGACATTACTGTCAAATTTTTTTTTGCATAACATTTTAATGGTTCGTTCCCATAATAAACGTTCAATTCGGTTACCAAACACATGGTGTTCCACCATATGATTTTATGACGATACAATGCCATTATAACAGATTCCACTTTCTCTTTTGAATATTATGGAATAGATTTTTTTCATTTCAAGGCCGAAAACGTGTTTTATTCGCTAACTTGATTCTCAACATTTTTTTTTTATTGAACTTGATAATCTCGGTACAGTGGGTTATGTTTTTTCAATTGAGGTCAAATGCTATGTTTTGGGTTGTCGATTTTAATAAAATATTTTTATGTTATTTAATAAAAGATAATATCGCATTTTATTATGAAAAAAACATTACATGTTTCATTATCCATCGAATCGATTACACAATAGAAAATGATTAGATTAAAAATTTAATGGAATACTTTGATTTATAAATGATATACACTTTGCGCTCGTATAACACAGTTTTTTATAACACGATTTTAAAAAAAATCTTTCGGTAACTTATTTTTTTTATTCAACACAAGACCAAGGTGTATTTGGGAAATTATATTAAAAATAAGATTTATTTTATTTGCAGATTGTACAACGAGCTCGAGACGCATTCAATAGCGGCATTACTAAGCCGTTAGAATTCCGTGAGCGTCAGTTAAAGTCATTGATGAGGCTTTATGAAGAGAATACGGATAAGTTTATGGATGCATTGGCTAAAGATTTGCGTCGCCACAAATCCGAATCCATCCTTCTCGAGATTGAATACATCAAGAACGATCTCATCAACACGATGACAAATCTTAGAGAATGGATGAAACCGGAAAAGGTTTTGATCTAATTTCAATTGATATCATATTTTGTTTGTAATATGTAATAATATTTATATGTTTCGCAGCCAGCCAAGGGTCTCGTTAATATGTTAGACGACGTCCTAATATACAACGATCCCTACGGTGTTGTTTTAACCATTGGACCGTGGAATTATCCGCTGCAGTTGTGCATGATTCCTTTGGCGAGCGCGATCGCCTCCGGTAATTGCATCATTTTGAAACCATCCGAGTTAGCCGTAGCGACCGGAGAATTGATTGCCGAGCTCGTTCCCAAATATTTGCATAATGTAAGACGCGTAATCATTTATCATCATGTTTATTTTATTTGTGTATTTATATATGCATTTATTTTCGTATTAGGACGTTGCACAAGTCATACTCGGAGACGTTTCTCAAACTACCGAGTTGTTGAAGCAAAAATTCGATTACATATTCTTCACTGGATCCACGTATGTAGGCCGTATCGTTCATGCCGCAGCTAATAAGAACTTGACCCCGCTCACACTCGAACTTGGAGGAAAGAGCCCTGTATACATCGACAATTCCGTGGATATGGATATAACGGTGAAGAGAGTATTGTGGGGAAAGTGTATCAATGCTGGACAAACGTGTATCGCTCCCGATTACGTACTCTGCACTAAAGAAGTGCAAGATCAATTCGTCAGCAGAGCCAAGGAAGTATTGAAGGAATGGTACGGCGAAAATCCACAAGATTCACCAGATTTTTGCAGAATCATCAACAGCCGTAACTTCAGGTGTGTCATATAATCATAAATTTATTATTAATATCAACGTTCAAAACAATTTTTGTAAAAATCTTTCGGTTTCGACTGGAAGAAAAGATTTGACTTCTTTTTTGTTTGGTTTTTTTTTGCGAAAGCATTTTGTAATGGTTGGAACAGATCGAATTCAAATGGAGCAAGATCATGAGAATAGGGATGATGTCGAAAGCTGGGTCCAGTCGTTCGTTGTCATGCTGCAATATAATGTTACTGTTATGGGCTAAGATCAGTCTTATTCTTTTTATAGCATCATTCAGTTTGTTCAGTCATATGCAAAACTCAATTGAAGTCACAGTTTCACCCTATTTTAAAAGATCGTAGTAAAATATATCTTGAAAATCCCACTCACTAGTGAGACACTCAGTCAGACACAGAGCTTCTTATTTTTATTGGAAAGGTGCAACAGCCCTATTGTAGAGCCTTGGCCTCATCCAACACCCTTCTCCATTTTATCCGGTCTACCACTACATCCCTCCATCTTCCGGTAAGTTTCAATGGTGCAGTCTCCCTATGTACACAGTCCAACAACCTCAGCATTGGTCTTACTTTTCTCTGGGGAATGTCACCGGAGTCTGGCCACTCTGACGACAGCTGTGACCGGTATATACCTGTACAGTCGGTGCAGCTCCTCGTTGCTTCGAATTTCGCCATTGTCCAGGATATCCAGTTGTCGCTCATCATGTTTTCTCAGAGCTCAACATTCAGACCCTTATGTTAGGACGAGCCTGATGAGGATCATGTAGTGCTTGACTTTAGTTTTTATTTGAAAGGAATTTCGACCGTAGATGCTGTTGAAGATAAAAGTAGCACCAGTTTTCCAGCATGGTTCTTCTTCGAATTCCTGGACGGCTTCGAAGCTGTGCTCTTCGACTCTCAGGGGTTCAAGGATTCGTCCTTGGCATATGGGCATGTAGTTTGTCTTGGTCACGTTGATTCTTAGTCCCATGCCATTTGCCGCTCACATTGTTCACTGGCATGCATCATTGAGAGCTGCCCGAGATCTGGCCACAATGTCTATGTCATTCCCATAAGCAAGAAGCTGCACCGATTTATTACGAATGGTGCCAGATGTTTCCACGCCAGAGTCTAGTACATCCAGTACATCCCAAATGTTTTTAGGGGCAAATGTGGCTGTCACTCTATTAAATATATGATAAAGAATCAAACTTCTAATAAATTCTTAGATATAATCATTAAAATAACACAAAACATGACTCGAAAGAGTGGCAGTTGAAGCTCAACTAATCCCGTAAAATGGCCCACGATAAAAATGACATTTTTTTGTTGTTAATCTATAACTTGAATCTTATACGCAATTAAAATATTTTCAGCCGCGTATCATCGCTTATTAAGAAGGAGCTGGTCGCATACGGCGGTAAGATCGACGCTAAAGAGAAGTATATCCAACCGACGATAATGATCAACGTGAATCCCAACGATCCCGTCATGCAAGAGGAAATATTCGGCCCCGTTCTGCCGATAGTTACCGTTCAGAACGCTTTCGAAGCAATCCAATTCATCAACAGCAGGTATAAATTCGTAAATTATCTATCAATGAGTTATTCGCCATAGTAGTTAACACCTTCAGATCCCCTCCGCTCTCATGATTAATTTGTAGTTTTCCGTGCCATATAAATTAAACATGCGCGTAGAGTAGCGAAAATTTCATTTTTTGTCACATGCCTCATTGTTTCATCCCATGAATCGGCAGATACACACCGTTGGCTTTATACATATTTACGGAACAAAACGACATAAAGGAATTGTTCATCAACCAGACGCAGTCGGGTGGAATGTGTATCAACGACACAATAATGCATTACGGCGGTAAGAATTATGGCTGTTCGCTCTGTCACAGCACACAATTTAAATAACTTTTAACTGGTGGCGAGCTCTACATAATTTATTCAAACGAAGTAATCTTCCTCTCATACGTATAAATATATTTATATAATGTCGGTGGCGGAAAAATCATAATAATTTATACGAGTTTCAATCCAATAGACAATCATAATCATTCCTTTCATGCATCACTGTTTAGAATATATCAAATATTTATTTTATATGTTATATTGTTGAATTTATTTAAAATTTTAAATACTCGTACTTGTTAAATTATTCCGATGATTTATTGAAGCATGATATCTGTACATATATATTTTATTTAATCTATGGATTATGATGTGCACGATATTGTACTTGTAAATATTTCTATATATATAATATTATTATTCACTAATCTAGTATAAAGAGCTTTCTATAAAATGGAATGCTGTTTGTGCTCACATTATTTATGTACATTTTTGTTTTCGGTGTTGGTCTCTATTGATTCTCTTAGGGAAAAGCCTCTTGCGTTATATATGTTTTCGAAGAACAAAAAAGATGTTCGACTTTTCATCGACAATACGTCCAGCGGTGGGGTACTCGTCAATGATACCATGATGCACTTGGCAGGTTGGAAACGATGCTAAACATATTATATTTATGAATAAATATAGATAATTTAAATGAAGTAGGTTTACGGTATAGGAGTTTGAATTTAATTTAATTCTAAATGAATCTCTAACTAATAACATTATGAAATAAAGATAATTCTTTATATATGGATTTGGTAATGTACTTTTTTATAAATTTGATTAGATTTAATGATGTTTAAAGTCTGCGTATATATATGGTAATAAGGAAGAAGTAGTTTTTGTATACAATTTTATTAATTTTCTTATTTAATCAATTCACTTTTTTTTAAAAATTCATGATATATATGTTTTTCTTTCAAAAAATGTTTTATGACATTTGAATAAACCTATGATCGCTCATAAGTTTATATTCTACCGTGAGTGTTAATAATAATTATTATACATTGAACTCTAAATCTCTCACGTGTTTACTAATCATCGACTAATATTTATTTATAATTTGATTATTAGCTCTTTTGGTGCCATGCTTGTCTTGGGGTATATTTCAAAACGAATTTTACCAAAAATGTACCTTTTTGTAAAAACCGCTCTTACATTATTCTCGTCACAGTAACAAAAAATTGTACTCGGCTAACGATTATTACGTATTGTCTTAATTATAGTGCGAGTTTTTCGGTCATATGTTTTGAATCTTAATACGAAAAACGACCTGTAAAAGTCTAACAATTTATGTATTGTTAGTTTTTACCGTTACCGTTGTCCCGAAGATGAATGAATTTTTTTTCAATGCATGCGAATTCTTTAAAATATATGTATAATTGCATAACACTTCGGGTCATTAGCGTCTCATAAAAATAATATTTGATAATACTTATTTACGAGTCGTTTTAGTATCGTCCCCGCAAATTGATATTTAATTTATTTTTGTTGTCAAAGGTTTAATTTTTGACACTTTGATATATTTACGAAGATTTACGTCCGCAAACACTAGTGATAAATATTTTGGTTCTATTTGTGGGTGTAATAAATTACGCAATGGACAGGATAAATTTTAGGTATATCGGAATGTATATGGAATTTTTTTTTATTGCGACAAAATTCATTTAAACTAAACTACAATATTTTCCGTTGTTTTCTATGATCCTCCTCCATAAAATAGGCTGTTTTTTAATACGCAAAAATTTGTCGGATTCGAATTCTGCTGAATCGAATCTCGAAGCGAATGTTGCATCGACTCAAAAAGATCCGCAACATCAGATGAATATGGTAGAAGTTGCAGAACTTCTTAATCTAGTTACTAATTGTGCACAATACATCTCTCCTGTAACAGTCTGGCCAGGTTTTAGTAATTCACAGTGAATTTTGCCTAAATCATCTCACCGACAAAAGGAGTACCTTTTACAGCCAATAATGCCCTAGGGCGGGGATGGCGAACCTTTTTCCCAAGTGGGTCAAATTTGATATTTTTTTTTATTAAATCCATGTGGAGGGTCACATAGGTTGAGTATTTACAACAATAAAAAATAATGGCTTATAAGTCTTATTTACATTAAAATTTACAAGCAAAATTATCGCTATTATAACCCAATCACACTCTAGCTCTTTAAAGATGTGGCGACATCTAGTGATATTAGTAGCAAACTAAAAATCATTTTATTTTTTATTAAATAAAAATCTTTTTACAATCATTTCTAAAAATTCAAGCAGGTTCAATAATTTCACTCGCAGGTCACGCAGTGACCCGCGGGGTACTCGTTCGCCATCCCTGCCCTAGGGTAGACACAGATTTGATGAAAGTTTTTGTTTTGTTCTTCAGATTTTCTATTTCTCTTCTACAGTAATGGTGTTTCTAAGAAACGGATCAGTCTCATATCTGAACGGCAATGATAAAAATATAGTTATTTGTTTTTCTTCTAAAATTATCCTTCACTATTGACTGCGGACAACCGAGGTCTAGTGACAATTACTCGGATCGTTTTATGCGGATCGGACTCACCGAAGAGTTTAAAGTGTCATCATCAATTTTAAGATGTCCTGAGTTTGTCCTTCCGATGCCTTTCCCCGCTTTTGAACTTTAAATAGGGCTGTTATATTTCAGTTTAGTTTTGTTCCAGCTTAAATAAAAAAAATATGAATTCAGTTCCAGGTTTTGTTCTGACAAAATAACATGCGCTCTCGGTGTTGTCTTGCCGCAGACTGAGCTCTCGCAGCATGTGTCACTCGTACGTTTCACTCGCACTTGCCACATCGTACCGGATACGACCGAGAAAAAACATCCCACCCGTGACAACAGAAGCGAATATTGTTGTTTTTATTTTTTTTTCGCAATTGCGAATGAAATGATTATTTATAATATTTATTCTTTAGATTTTGTTAGACAAATACAAAAAGTTTGGGACATGAGATTTATATGAAAAGAGTTATTTGTGAAAAATCAAAATCTTGGGGTCCCAAATAGGCAAGGCTAGGTTAATAATGTATAATAAACCGATATGTAACGTTATATTTTTTCGGTTCAGCATGGTTTTTGGTGTTTTTGATTTTCGATTAACTAAAATTAATTATTAAATTAATTAATTAATTAAAAATAATTTCTTAGAACCAAACAAATCGAGAAATCTATTTTTTTTAAATTTAACTGCAATGAAATACATAAAAATAACGGCCCTGCTTTTGAATCTTTGTTTGATTTTAATACTTTATAGTGTTCGTACCTTGATTATAAATATGATGGGGAACTAAATTGACTCGTAACACTCTTCATACGTGCACAGAAGCCAATCGTACAACCTCGTGGCACTAAAAGGGTTAATAGTTAATTATACATTTAAAAAAATTATAAAATATATTGATACCTTGTTTCTGTATAGTTGACACCCTACCGTTTGGCGGAGTCGGCGGTAGTGGTTTCGGCGCTTATCACGGAAAGAGTAGCTTTGACACTTTCACTCACAAAAAGAGTTGTCTTGCCAGAAATTTCAATTCTCTAGGAGAGAAACTCGCATCGTGAGTGATTTGATTTATCATTTTATATGTATGATTGATTCGTGTTTTATTAATTATATATTTATTTTTATTTTAGCGGACGTTATCCTCCGTATACAGAAAAGAAAACGAATTTCATCACGTTTTTGGTGCGAAAGAGAAGTGGTATTTCTTTGAAATACCTTCCACACATTGCCATGTTCGCCCTGGGAGTGGCCGTGGCATACACGTTCAACTCCATACCTAAGGTACGGAACATTGCTGCCAGGGTTTTGAAATAATTTAATCGTTGTGTATCGATTTTGTAATAAAATAGAGATGTAGATTCATTAAACTCAGTCATATTTTTTCGTAATACTCTATTGTGCCAAATATTCGTGGAATACTGTATTGTGCCAAGTATTATTGTGGAGTAAGATATTTTATGGGTTTTGTAGTCAAATTTTAATCAAAACTCGTCGATAAATTTATCGATCTCTTATCGCTTGTTGTATTATATTAAATATTAAGTTTATAAATGAATAATGAAGTCGTAATTGCTCTTTTAAAAATCATGTTTTCCATTTAATCTTCAATATGTATAGCTTTTTACAAATTATATACATGTTTTAAGATTTTAATTAAAGCATCGTTATTCAATTTCATATTGTTTTATTGAACCTTTACATACATTTATATCATGAAAAATTATTTGAGAGTAAATAACATAAATAACTAATATGTGTTTTTTGTTTCAGTCAATGGGCTACGATGATGCATGAACGCATTTCTTATTGTGATAAATATAATATAGTTTTATACAATATTCTATATATACGTGTGTGATCTACATTGCAAAGTATACACTATTTAATAAAAAATATTAATCATTATGACCGGTTTGGTTAGTCATAATTTGGATTATAGGGCGTGTAATATGGCGCTAAAATTAAATGTATTTATATTACAGGTTTTTCACTTCAAATACATCCTTTTGCATTTCAAATTAACCCATTTTCAATACACATTTCAATAGAAAATGGGTTAATTTGAAACGCAAAAGGGTTAATTTGACGTGAAAAACCTGTATAAAGGGACTTAAAGTTCGACGTCAATGTGCTAATACATTTTATTGAATGAAAAAATCACCGATTAATATTTTATGCATTTTTTTAAAATATAATATTAATATTTTATGATATTACTCGCAGAGTATAAGCCATTATCAATTCTTTATATTATTAATTCTTAGAAGTGTATATAAGAATAAACTTTATTCTTCTTATTCGATTATTTATTTTTGGATAACAATAATCGCCTTAAGTGCGTTTATTTTATAAATGCAATTAAGACGATTGATCTAATCGTTTATTCTTCGATTCAATGTGATTGCTTTACTAGATTGAAACCAAATATATTAATTTTTATTTTATATTTTTGTATACCTTAGGGTTATATTATTTTTATACTGTTGTCAAATTATTTTTATTAAATTAACGCATATTCGGGGATAAGGGTTTGTGATGTTATCCTACAAAAAAAAAATATATTGTAAATAAATTGTGTATGAATATATATTTATATATATATTTGAAATATTTTTTAGTGTTTTATTATGCCTGCGTAGTAGTTCTAGATTATTATTTTACGTAGAAATGGATGTTGACATTTGCACGGATTGTATAAATAATTTTGGTATGACGCCTAAAACTATTATTTGTTTGCGAAATTGTGTAATATTTATATTTAATTAACATCTCGGCATGATTTGGATTCAGTAATTTACTCGTATGACATTGAGAGGTTAAGATGATTAAAGCAAAGTATGAAAAGTCTTAAAACATATAAAATATTCTACTGCATTGACACGGATGCCTCTGCGCCATCACCAGCAATGAATCGTCATTATAAAGTTGTTTTTAAGCGATTGGCGCTAGGCGAAGAATGATGTAATGTCTTATCTCACCAAAAAAAAAACCATGTACCAACACAACACCAAAAATTTGAGCAAAAAATAACTAAAAGAGTTCTTCCGCATCCTCAGTATTCACCAGATTTGATACTTCTTATTCTTACATTTTTCGATTTTTAGAGCATTCATGATAAGACAAAATAAATTAACTTAGCCGTGCCGATGGGGTCTATTTCGGACCCCAAGTTTTTGATTTTTCTCAAATACCTCTTTTAATTTGAATCCAACATGTCACAAAATTTTTGTATGTATTTGTATAAAAAAGTCTAAAGATACATATAAATAATCATTGTCCGCAATTGTGAAAAAAAATAAAAACATCAATATTCGCTTCTGGTGCCTTGGGCGCGATGTTTTTTCTCGCTCGCATCCGGTACGATGTGTCAAGTGGGAGTGAAACCGTACGATCGACACATGCGACAGTCGGCTGCGAGTATCAAAATATCGACCAAATTATGAATACACCTATCCCTCGATTTACGCGGTTTCACTTTTATGCGGTCAGAAAAAAAATACATTTTTTTAAAAAAAGAAGAAGAGCCTGCTGCTGGATTTGAATCCGATGCTAGTAGTGATTTCGAGCCTACCAAGAAGAAAAATTGGGTGAATTAGAATATAGCAGTGAGGAGGCGGAATAATAAAATTAAAATTATATAATTATGCTTTTAATTATAAACATTATGTTAATTTATTTATAGACATAAATTTATAGTTATTAAACTATAAATTTATGTCGAGCTATTAAATCTATTTCTTAAAAAAATTATCTTTTCTTATGCAGATATATGCGTATTTACAATGTACTCGTTTTACGCGGTTTTCTGGAACCTATCCCCCTACTTTATATGAAATTGAAGTCTCGATTTACGCGGATTTTTATTTTCTGGAACCTATCTTCCGTTTTTTTATGAACTCGAAGTCTCGATTTACGCGTTTACTCTTGGAACGTGTCTACCGCGTAAATCGAGGGATAGGTGTACCTATTTTTATTCTGAGAATAATCCATTTTTTTTAAAAGAAGTCAAGACATTGATGAAGAATTTATCAAGTTTTCTTTTCATTGTTTAATCTGGAGGCTATCCCCCCCTGGTAGGGGTAATTTAGTGATAAGTTGATGTTCTGAATGCCTGTGCCATTTGCACATTATAGAGTATTGCACACCAAGAGAGTATTGGTTAGGCAATATTAGACTAAGAAAAATTTTAAAAAACAAAAGTTGAACCAGAAAGAAAAAGAAAACAATTTAAATTCCTCCCATTTGACTTCCTTCCCTTACGCACTCCATGTTCCATATATAATAAATTTAAAATATCGGTAATTATCCGTTTCAGTGCCGCGAGTTTTTAAACTAAGAAACATTTATATTGTAATTCCATCTACATAAAAACACAATTGACTTTCACAAAAAAATATAGCCAGAAAATATTATATAAATAGAGCGTTAATACGCAAAGACAGCGGCCACCGGTGGCCTTACGGTATTCCGCGTCGTCCGTACGCAGAGGCCACCGGTGTCCTTACGGCATTGAAGTGGTTAAGAGTCAATATTAAATGACACTCCTACTTTCCACGATATGGCAAAAACGGGAAAAAACGAAAACAAAAAATCTTCTAATCCGATGGAGGAGACAGAGGCCCAACCTCGAAACGAGTTACGCAGTCCAAGTCCAATCTCTCTTCTTATTATTGTGATTCTGAAATGTTGACAGTGTTAGATTTCATAAATATAAATATATGAATGACAGAAGAAAAACAAATGAATAACAAAACTCATTGGAACCGAAAAGAAAACCATTATTGATACATGTATCCTTTTAAATATTAAATTATTTTTATACTTATTATCCTAAATTGATTTAACAAACAATGGTTTCTTTTAGGTCCTTATAATATTAGGATCAGACTACAGGCGGACCCCGACTTTCGCACATGATTGGTTCCTGAAAATGTGTGCGAAACTTTTTTTCTTTTCTTCATAGAGAGTTCTGTAACATGCAGTACTATTATGGATCCGCCCTACGCACTTGAGATATGGGTTCTCCATTGGGATCACATTCCTCCATAATATTCAAAAATGTCTCGAGATGCGTAAAAGCTTCGTTCATGTTTTTTATTGTTAAGGTCTTGATGATTTCTTCTGGTGTCTTCTTCCTCACTTTCAATTTGTATACTATTTTCGTTCTCTTGTCGGTCTATTAGAAATTCGTAGTCAAGGGGTTCAGAATGAGGATTCAATCATCTCATTAACACGTACTTCACTTATTAGAAGTTTAGAGGTTTATGACCAGGAGCGCTGATTCGTCCTCTGATAAGAATGTTACGATTAGACATCTTCTTCCAAAATAAATGATCTCATCTACATTGAATATTTGACTAGAGGTATATTCTAAATCTTCAATAATTTTGGACAATGACGAAATAAAGTCTTTTGCAGCATCTTCATCCGCATCAGCTAATCAATATTGTGTAAAGAATACATTGTTTTAAAATTTTAAAACCAGCCGTTACTTTCATGAAACACTGTGTTAGAATCTTCGTTTAGTCTAGCCTTGCAATTTTTATGCAAACTAAGAGCCTTGGCAGATCATTGAAATTACTTACTCAGAGGGATGTTTTATTGATTTTGATTAAACATCAATAACACAAAGATTTCTCCATTTCATCCATCATTATGCCGTGCCTTTTGGAAACAATTTTTGAAAAAAAAACGATTTTTCAAAAATGTGCGAAATAGCGAATTGTGCGAAAGTCGAATGTCCGAAAGCTGAGGTTCGCCTGTAATTTGAACGTGGCCTCTGCAGGGTTGCGATGATGACTCTCCAGATTTTCTAGGCTCTGAGTCAGGTCGACGGCTTGGAGCTGAGTTATCGCGCGGGTTGTAACAACACTCGGTTTAATCGGCATAATCGATTCGTAATACTTTTGTACGTAGGTTGGATGCTACTAACATGATCTAGGGAACCATAGATCCTGAAGGGTCTTGGCAACCACGATTGACCGAACCGAGATCACTGACACATCGACTTCGACGCGCGACAACAATCAACTCAACAATTTATTATTTAAAATTATATCGCGGTGATAATAATTTTATATCAATTAACGCAATTAACTAAAATCCACAGATCTGAAAGTATATAAAGAATTTTGTAACAATTATCTCAGTCGATATATGTGTTAATTTTCTTAAAATGTGTTAGACAAAGGTGCAAATATTTGGCACGGTCAAATGATCGCAAAATTCAAAGGTTAATTTCTAATTTCCACGAATAAAAAACATGAGATTCAAGGTTATTAGTATGCATGGCGATTATGAATATTAACTTCGATCATTTTAGATCTCTTATCAATGTTAACGTGATTTTTTTTTAAATGTTGCATTTATTTTGGATAGGCAATGAATAAGCTAAACATATTGAATAATTTAAGATGAATTAGCATATATTAAATCGTTGATTTAGTAAATACATTAGATTTTTTAACATACATATTACTAGAACTAAGGTTAATCAACTGCTGATTTATTTGTCACAATTCACACTTATCACTGTAGCATTTTTTTGCCATTTTTAAACAAGAATAAAAATAATCACAAGAAAATCTTCATTAGGAATAGATAAAGACGGTCATATACCAATACCTGGTTATTGCACTATTGTCATCTTTTTCTTATTTTTTAATTAAAATATTAATTGTATTCATTTTTATCTGAATATATGGAAATATTTATAGCAAATTATTATAATGATAATAATAAATTGTTTTTCATCAATTATTAATATTTAATTAAAATTCATGGAAATATGAATGCGTAACTAATGTTTTTTTAACAAATCTCTTCTCACAAACACACGTTATATGTAATTTTTATTTACTTATCCGCACTAAAATTCTTTAAAAAAATGTGTTTGAAACTCTAATGAGGAAAATATTGAAATTGCGTATTAATTCACACACATGTGTGTATGTCTTCACTGATATTCGGCAAATAATCTCACAGTAATCTTGATCTCACGAAATGCTAATTAAATTATATATGTATTTTTTTCATTTGAATAACATTAATAATCAATTTTAAGTGACAATTTTTCGCTGAAAAGTAATTTATTATGAAATCATGATAATATTTTTATGACACACTGATATTCTTGGCAAATGTTTCTAGTCATTTTAACAAAAAAAGGATTGCGCGAAATTGACAGTAAAAAACTATTATTATTAAACTTAATCTTTGAACACTGCTTATCTTATGATATTAGTAAAAAAGCAATATATCCATTTGGTTATGAGAAAATCTCAAATTAGGGATACGCCTCACATGTATTATACAAATAAAATACTTTGTTTTTTTTTTTTCAAATCTTATTATTAAAATTTAAATGAACAAAAAACAAATGAAAGTTATATATGCATAGATTTAAAATATGATGGTCATAATTTTAGGCGTTATTATTATAAACATTCTTTAATGGAAATATTTACATTTACCAGATTATTTTTTATTCTCACAGTTACGAATATGACGATTATTATGACAATTTCTATGATAAATAAATTATTTTCTAAAATAACGTTATGTATTTTGTGAAAAAAAAAATATTAGCATTAGAAATAACAACGTATGATATATTTTTAATTTTCTCAATACGAGTTATTTTTAAATGGTAACTGTGTTTTATTACCCTAGCTGTGTCTATTGGGAATCCCAAGTTTTCGATTTTCTCGAATAACTGTTTTAATATAAATCCTACATCTCACAAACTTTTTGTATTTGTCTAAAAAAGTCTAAAGAATAAATATTATTAAATAATCATTGTTTTTATTATATGAAATTGCAACAACAATAAAAAATAATACTCGTTTCTGTTGTAGGGCGCGATGTTTTTTCTCGCTCGCATCTGGTACGATGTGCCAAGTGCGAGTGAAGCGTACGAGTGACAGGAGCTCAGTTGGCGGCCAGACATCGCCGAGAATTCATCAATATCTTGGCTTGAAATACTTGAGGTCTCTGAGAGACCCCCTTCGGACGACGCAGTTGTTTTCGAGCCGTTGTTTTCGATAATTAATATCTTTAGTCATCAGAGTCCTACCCTAGCCACATGCCTCATCCAGCATCGTACTAATTTTTCCCGATCCACAGTAATTTCGCTCCATCTTCTATACACAGATTGAAAACAGACGTCATTTATATGAAAAACATATTTTTATTAAAATTATCATATAAATCGGCGTATTATTTACTTTTACACGGTTTTGATATGACGCTACGTTGCATATTTATTTTACAAGGTCGATTTGTTCTAAATAAACTTCGTATAAAATTAATTGGACATATATACAGCCAATCCTCATATAGCGCTCTCCGCTATAGGGCGATTTTTATAGCGTGTGTGACAGTCCCTCCTATAGTGATCTTTCTAGAATGCCGTTCTCTACAAAACGCTGAATTTTCAAGGTCAAATTAAATATGTAATATATACGTAAATGGAAAAATGTTTGATGTATTGATTTCGATAATTGAAAAAAATCTAACCCCCAATTTTGTATGGGTGCTTAGTCTTCTATAGAGTATGTTTCCATAGCCCGGTCCCTATATTGGCATTGGCGCTAAAGGAGGCTTAACTGAATTTCTACACATACTATATATTTTTTATTGACGCATATTTAATTATTTCATATATAACATAAAAAATATAGCAAAAGCAAAAATGTTGTTTTTGTTTTATTTTCTAAAATATAGCTTTCTTCCTTATAGTTAGTATGAAATCGCTGTCATTATCTTTGAAAATAGTACAAATATCTATTTCTTTTAACCCTTTATATATTAATTAATTATTTTGGATTTTTTTTTACTTTTTTTTTGTTATTGACTATACTTATTGTCAACAACAAAAGAACTTTTTCGACAACATATTACGGTACTAAGGTTGACATTTCTATGGGCGCCTCATGGAAATATAGACCTTAAAGCGACTGGTTAATATATTAACCAATCTCAGCCTTTGTCCTATAAAGGGTTAAATGGAAATTCATCTTGGTTACTTTATTAGAAAATCAGTAACTCAATGTTCGTTTTCTTTTTTATTTTTAGTGATTTCTTTATGAATTTCTTCAGGGGTTCGAACCGTTTTATTTTGGTTTGATTTTCGTTCCAGATGAATAAAAAAATTGCATGGTTCTGCTTTTTGTTCCAGAAAAATAACGGTTTTTTTAGTTATATTTTTTATTTGTAGATGTATAATAAATCAATATGAACCGTCATGTCTTTTCAGTTCAGCTCTGGATTTTGGTTTCGACGAGACATCGCCGAGAGCGTTGTCATTTACGTTCCATTTTGATTAGTTATAAAATTCAAAATATCGATCAAATTATGAAGCATGTCATGAATAACTATTTTTATTCTTAGAATAATCCATATTTAAACAAAATGTCAAGATATTGTTGAAGAATTGTTCAATATCTTGACATGAAATGCTTGGGGTCTCTGAGAGACCCCCTTCGGACAACGTGGTTATTTTCGGGCCGCCGAAACAAATGGGTTAAAAAATTTGGAGCTAAACAAAATACCGAAAAATTCGATATATTTTTAATTGAACCGGAACTAAATAAAAAAAAATAACAATTCGAATCCTTGATAAACTAACGCGGTTTTAAAAATCGCGTTGATCGAGGGATGAATCTATTAATAATTATTAAATACTGATTCGGATTACTTCTAGAACGCTATTTGCGATATAGCGTTTAACACTTTGTCTATATCTCCTCAATGTTAGCATAATGTCGTTCTTTTATGATTTTTTTCATCTTCGAGAATAGAAAGAAGTAGCATGAGGTTATGTCTGGCGAATATGGAGGCTGAGGCATCATAATGGCGTTGTTTTTAGCCAAAAAAATCTTAATTCACAAATAAAAAAATGCCGAACACTCCAAATCACGTAAACATTGTCGACAACCAACGATAAATTAAGCATACAATGTGGCTTCCAATGTCAGGATATGTCAATGACAAATATACCAACACAACGACAACAAAAAATGTGGAATTTTGGACTTATACAGCCCGCGAAATTTAAAAATTGCATATCAAATTGCAATCATATCAAACTTGTATTTATTATTTCAGCAACTACGCACGAGTCTTTCAAAACGATTTCTTTACGCCTGAATCGACTCATTTGGAATTTGTCACTCATCCTTAATGCCAATCACCATATAAAAGAGCAGCAATCGATTTGTTTTGGCCAGTACCGAAACGCACTCCACAGACCACAGAACGACCGGTCCCAGGTGACCTTACTAACTTTAAAACCGCCACTAATATTTTTTTAAACAATAATATCATTTTTAACGTGCATATTTTTTCAGATAATATCAAGATGAAGTCGATTTCGCTGTTGTTTTTAGTGTTAGCTATCTTTGCTGTAGTCTACAGCTCTCCGCTAGAGTCATATTCTAAATATGACGACTTTGACGTCGACACAGTCATCAACAATCAAAGAATTCTGAAAAATTATGTTAAATGCATGTTGGACAAGGGACCGTGCACCGCAGAAGGAAAAGACTTCAGACGTAAGCACTTTTATCTACCAATTAATATCTCAAGAATGTACATATACAAACACGCTAGTAATTATTTTTGTATACAATCATGCGACTATAATAATTACATAAGCAAATAAATGCTTAGATTTATTCGCCACAATGTAAATATTTTTTTAAAGTATAATTTTGCATTTTAAATATATTAATTAAATTCAGATATTCTTGTGGCGATGATTAAATCGTATTTTTTAACGGTTTGTTTGGACTATTGATCATTTAATTCCGTTTACGCGAAAATAACGTTACGCATATTTTATAGTTTTTAGCATACATATTTTTTATGTATTTTTTCCTCATCATTACTAATATCCACACTTTGCGTAAAAACATTATTTTAATATTTATCGTTTGAGTTATCAAAAAAAATATCAATCAACGTCATTGATGTTATAATTTATGCAGAATTATTATAAATAATTATATTTTCGTCCCAGGTTTACTGCCAGAGATCATGGAGACCACATGCAGCAAATGCACTCCGCATCAAAAGCGCATGATGAAGAAGATGACCATCCATCTGAAGGCAAAACAGCCACAGGACTGGCAAAAGATTTTGGATAAATTCGACAAGGAAGCCAAATACAGGAAAAATTTCGACAAGTTCATCAGCGACACTGCATAAATAATTTATATCAATACTATTTAATTTATATAAATAAACGATTTTCGTATAAATAAAATATATATTTTAATTAAAATCCAGTCGACCTCAGATGTATCTCTCGATCTTCTCACCAAAGTACGACAACCCTTTCAAGGGCAAACGCTACATTCTCTCTCTCTCTCACTGGTGATAATCATCAGAATCTATGAATATTTCATGCGTTGTTTGACAAAGGCGAAAAACTAATTTGACACGTCGGTGTTAATTATTTAACCGTCACAGCCAAACACAACCGGACGTCATCCTTCGTCTGCAATGTGTCCAAGAATTGCAAATAGATGTACCGCTCGATGGCATATATGTGTCGAGGATATTAAGCCAGTCGTTCCGTTATTCTGGTGACAAATGTTCACGTTTTATAATGGCCGATTATCATCGATTGAATATTTATTAAATTAAATTATGCCAGGGCTATGCTCGTAAAAAAATATTGGCGTTGTTCATCACCTTCGATGTTCAAGTGAAATCTCATCGTATTTTCATAAACGTTTATTCAGCAAAAGGAATAATATAAATACGTGTATAATATTAAAATGTTGTCCTTGAGATAATTTTATTTTATTTAATTTAAATCATTTTTTCAGGTACAAAAAACAATCACACTACAGAAAATGTATAAATGAAAATTTTTAAAAATTCTGAAGCAAAGTACCTCTCGATAAAAAAAACACTCTTCTGGGGACTTAACGTAGATTATATTATTCAAAAAATCAATATTAGTAACGCGCTTCTTCATCCCCCTATATAAAAAAACAGTGTCCTTCCGCTAAAATTAAAATATCTCATTTATACTGCATCATCCGTCCTCAAATTCTATAGAATTCTCAGATCTGGGGCACGACGCATCCTATTCATATAAATACAATTTAAAGAAAAATAATTACACCTTCGTTTGCTGCCCGCAACACAAAAAACAAAGGTTATACAGAACCTGTAAAACATTCCTCTTAAAGACCTTATCAAAAAATATTGCCACTCCCCTTTACGATAACTAAATTATAAATATAAACCCATCCATTTCCCTCTCTGACTACGATCCCATACACTCCCAATATCCCGACTCCAAAAGATAAAAATAATATCCTCTTGGCGCTTTACGCCGACGACACTGCCATAATCAGCCGCAGTAGAAGCCCCAACCTCATACATAAAACGTTGCACTTATATTTAAACAAACTTCAAAAGTTGTGTGACAAATGGGTCATTCAAATCACAGGCAATAATTTTTTTCATTAAAAAGAATATCAAATCCGCCAAATGTTATTATTAAAAACACCCTTATTCCGTGGAATTCTGAAGCAAAGTACCTCGGGGTCACTTTCGATAAAAAAACTCCTGAAGACCTCGTAGATTATATTATTAAAAAAATCAATATTAGTAACGCGCTCCTTCGTCCTCTTAATTGCAAAAAAGTGTCCTT
Organism: Philopotamus ludificatus; assembly: GCA_022495035.1. Taxonomy (NCBI): domain Eukaryota; kingdom Metazoa; phylum Arthropoda; class Insecta; order Trichoptera; family Philopotamidae; genus Philopotamus; species Philopotamus ludificatus. The sequence continues at coordinate 145,403 of JAGXCT010036957.1, read as the reverse complement.
TCGCTAAAATTAAAAAAACTAATTTATACTGCCATCATCCAGATATAGATATTATACGCTTCCCCAAATCTAGGGCGTCTACACATATAAACAGAGATTCAGCTTGAAAAATAAATATCACCTTACGCAAATTACAAACGCACCTTGGTTTATTCGAAACACAGACATACACAAGACCTTAAAGTCTCCCTCTTACTAGACCTTATAAATATATGCCACTCCTTTTTTCAATGGCCTTCATAAATTCAAAATATAAACCTATCCATCTCCTCCTCTCGAACTATGACCCTATGTCTCCCAATCTTATCATAGAGATTCCCTACCTAAGACCATTTTAATTCCTTCAAAAAAAAAAAAAAAAAAAGAAGATAGCCCAAATCATAATTCAGATCTATTTTGCAGATTTAGTTAAATCATCTTCAGCTTAGATTTAAAAATTAAAAAACAAAAACTTAAACTTTTTAACAACCTTTAGCGTCGTTTTCCTCTTATCTCCTTTTTTATTTTTTTTTCCCTCTCCTTTAATTGAATGTAATACTCTTAATAACTACTTCTTGGCTTCTGTGTCTGGCTACACTTGGTTCATCAATCTTTATCTATTTTTTATAATATTTTATGTGCTTTATTTCATACTGTGTTTATTTTTATTATTTTGTTTTTACATAGTTTTTTTTTATCTATTTCTATATTTTTTTTTTTTTTTTCGCTTATGTTTTTTTTTTGAAAGCTGTCAACCACTCGAGCGCCGGCAAAATCTCTAATAAATTACAATGCGAGTGAGCATTGTGCCGGCGCTATAGCTGTGCAGAGGGGGACAGCGAAAATTTTTTTTTTAATATGTATAAATTCTGTGAATCTCAGACCAATATATGAGACGAAGAGAAAAATGGGCAGAGCTCAATCGTCTCGCACATTTTTGGCCATGATACACTCCCAATCCTTTCATAAAATTCCTCTACCAAAACTGTTCTACTTCCTACAAAAAAAAGAAAAGAAGATAACACAAATAACAACTCAGACAATATGACAACTCAGACAAATAATTTAAAAACTTAAACTTCTTAACAACCGAGTACTAAGACGTATACCCGGAAGACCAAGAACAGGACGGCTAAAGAATCTACGACAATAGTTTGGGGGAGATGCCATCTCCTTGTTCAGGACAGTAATGGATTGGGCAGAGGTGACCTCCATAGTCGCCAATCGTCGCAAGCGAACAAGGCACGAGAGAAGTAGAATACACTTGATATCAAATACATTTATTACTCATTCATTTTCCTTTGTTCTAATAAAAATATTGATGGATAAGTGTAGTTACATATTACAAATGATTAATTCATTTTTAGGGTATTATTGACACTCAAAAAAAGGGTTAAGTTAAAAAACGTAGTAGAAAATATTCATTATTGTAATAAGACAACAAAAATAAATAAAATAAACCTATTGAGTGTAAAATATTTCAGCAAGATCATTAAAGTCAGTTCTCGACTTACGATGGGGCTCCGTTCGGCCACCTTGAATGTAAGTCGAAACGGTCGTAAGTCGAATTTCGTATAAATTCACACAGATACAGATATAGTCATTTGAAAGATTATGACAGTATTATGGCTTGTAGATAACACGCGTATTATTTCGATAATCCAAGTTAGACTGAGCTAAGTTAGAAGTCGGATAGGTGTCCGACAAAAACTATGAATTCAGGGAATTCTTTATAACACTGGGCCAGGGGGTATGTAGGAGGAGGAGACCGATTACCCCTTTATTTTTGTAGATAGTTTGGCACCTTGGAATTAATTAATTTAATGCCATCTATCCTTCGTTACATATACAATTATAAAACAAATAATATACATTTCAATCCAACTGTAATAATATTAAAATCAACCAGTGTCGTGTTTTGACACTGGGGGAAATATTCTTATGAGAGACTCATTTGCCTTGCATCTTAAGAATCTTTATGTGGGTGAATGGCGCTCTGTAATCGTTCTGTTATGCCATTCATCCATCGTAGTCAAATAAATAAATATAATTAATAATAACAGTTTTTTATTCACAATATATTTTATAATAACTTGTACAGTAAATCCAGTTCATTGAATTTATGCCTAATATAATAATTTTAAACCTGCCTCTCGCATAGAAACCATAATTTAAACATGTTTTAACCTTTTGTTTAAGCTCAATATTTGAATTTAAAATTACATCAATACATACATTGCAGAAAATTATATAGTAATAGGCAAAAAAGTCAACAAACAAGAAATTTGCTGTGTTGCACCAACTTGCGAAATTTAATTGCACTGGCTGTTGTCTTTTAAAATATTTTCTATGAGATAATTTATATATTTTGTGAAAAATAACTGAAAAAATTAGACGTATAATATGTATGTCATTTAAATTTACTCGAATTATAATATTAAATTATGTATGCGAGATTCTAAACAATATTCTAATTTGGGCCGGTTATGGTAATCATTAGTAATGGAACATAGGATCTATAATTTTCGTTCCGTGTGTTTTATTTCATTTTGGAACCACCGATGGAATTCGTAAAAGAAGCTGACTCTTATTTAAATCAAGTAGCTTGACTGCATTGATCATTTTCTCAACTTATGCCATTGATATCTCTACTTTATTGGTAAGCATTTTGTCTGAATAGTTATCATTGTCAACAATAAATGAATATTTTTGAATTTCGCGCAAAAAAATGGAAATTATATCGAGAATTATAGGATAAACCGTGTATTCTTTATAATTGCTTTTTATATTATATATTAAACGTTTTATGTGGCTTAATTTTTTAAATAAAACAAATGAACATCAATATCTAAAGCACATAATTTTCGAGCATATCAGAAATAGGTTTATATATAAATTAAATTTTCTCAACCATTTAATCGTCGCTTACCATAATTCAATAATGCTAAATAATGTTATAAAATAATTATAATTAAGAAGTGTTAGCTCATTTATATAATACAGGTGTTATAGAATAATCAAGTGTGATTAAGAGATGGCAGTATTTAAGTAAAAATATTTTAAATTAAAAATATTAATAGAGATGACGTTAAATACATCAAAATTGATTGTTAAATATTAATATTTCCGAATGTATATCTTTTTTTTTAAATATATATTAGCAACACTTTGAATATGTCATCAATAAATATGTAATTGGATGTTTATACAACATTTTGCATAAAAGCATCCGGTTTTTTTTAAGTGTTATCTAAATTTCCATATTATATATACATGATTATATCAGGCTATCTCAAAAGTCTTTGCGTATTTTGAACGAAAAAATATTGTTACTCCAATATACACTATATTTTTTAACTTCATTTAAATGTGGAATGATGTCATTTTTAATTGACAACTTTATTAAGTGTTTGTGAAGTGCCTGAAAGAATAAGAAAACTTTCTAAAGTATATGGGCAAACGTTATCCTGATGCAATATGACGATTTTCTCTTAAGAAAAGGAGTCTTTACGCCTTTGCCGATGCTTACAATAAATATCTGAATAAATATTGTTTATTCATATTTTAACAATTCATAAGGAAACTGTAGAACATCTTTAATATTTTCGTCTCTCGACAGTTCTCGATTCAACAAATGTTAATGAATTCTTCATCAAAATGTAATGAATTCTTTATCAATATTTTGCCATTTTTAGAAAATCGATTATTTTAAGGATAAAAATGCAGTGGAACCTCTCTTAACGAGCACCTCGCATAACGAGTGACGCAGAAAGGGGAAGTCACAAACGTATGACGCATTTGTGTGTGTTGGATCGTATTTCACAGCAAGAAGTTATGAAGGAGAGTTTGGAGGAAGAGGAAGTAGCAGAGAAACAATCTTCTGACGCAATAAGAGAAATGCTAAAAGCATGGGAAACTGTTTCATCGTACATTGAGGAGCATCATCCTAATAAGGATGTAGCTATGCGTGCTACAAACATATTCAATGATAACGCTGTGTCACATTTTCACCAAATTTTAAAGAGTCGGCTACAACAAATGTCTCTAGACAGCTTTCTGGTAAAAAAGAATTAATTATTTGTCATAAATTAATAAATAATAAGCTAGTTTCGATTTTTAAAAATGTTTTTATCCAGGTTGTTACGATCTTTAACAATTTATAAGCATGTAATTTTATTTGAATAAACGTTAAAAAAAAATATTTCGCATGGAACGCATTATCGTGTTTTATATTGATTTATATAAGAAAATTAGTTTCGCTTTACGATGTTTCACACAACGAGCAAGATTCTGGAACGAATTATGCTCGTTATGAGAGGTTTTACTGTAGTTATTCATGATATTCTTTATAATTTGGATTTTTCTACTAATCAATATGAAGCGTAAATGACACGCACACTTGACGATGTCCCACCGCAGATAGAGAACACGTCGCCGATTATCAACGACCGCCAAATTCTTGCGGCACGTTTCATTAATATGTTTCATTCGCACTTGGCACATCGTACCGGATGCGAGCGAGATAAAACCTAGTGCCCGTGGTAACCGCGGACAATAAAGGTCAATGATTATTTATAATATTTATTCTTTAGACGTTTTTTAAACATATACAAAAAGTTTTTGACATGTAGGATTTATACTAAAAAGGGGCATGATGAGATTTAGGCCCTTTCCTCCCTTTTATTCAAAAAAAATGAACAGTATATATTTTTAGTACAGTGAGGTCAACCAAGAAAATAATAAGAATTGTTAGATGCGCGAAGTTATGTTTGGGGCAGATCTGTATATGCCCCATTGGTCTATATTTTCTAGTCGATTCGAAAAATTAACGACACCGTCAACGTTTTTCGACTATATTTTACATGGCCAAAACCACACGAATACGGTTCTGTTCGCATATTTCAGCTAATTATTATTCTTTTATTAGGAAAAATATGTATGGGGCAGTGCCCCGGTTGCCCCTAAGAACTGCATATGCCATTCTTTGACAACAATACATGTTTATAGATCCTTACCGATTGTATATTAAGTTACGTCATTGAAAATCAGCAAATATTTATCAATTCTTAATATAACTTCGATACCAAAATTTTCGCAATTTTTTTTAACTCATTCAGAAAATTCTGTATTTTATTGCAATGTATTGAATACTGTACAAATGCTTTTAATATCAAAAAGTAGCTTAACTATAATTGAAGATCAAGTAAACGCATCTAATATCACGAAACCCTACTGAAATATCCTTATAAACTAAATTTTCCCACATTAATGATTTTTTAAAAACACGCAAACACTTTTTAGACAACCCGATATATTTTCACGACACATAATAATGTCCGCGCTAAATAATTTTTGCAATTTTTGCCGTGGTTCCGCGAATTTTAATAAATTAACTACTTTTTATGGTTGTTTTTACATAACATTATGGCATGGTTCATGTTTTGAATACGACAAACGTCCATTTGACTTTAGACTCGCAACTAAATTAGATCTCAGAAATGATAGCTAATTAAATTTAAAGTCTTTTTTATGAATATGAAGTTTGACAACAAAAAATACGTGGATTTTTTGTTTATTTTTTTTATTAAGGAGCAGGAAAATTCGCTTGAATTATTTGTACAAGTTAAATGTTATTTCGAGTGTTAGCAATTATATAAGCTTCCAATATGAATAGCAACGTCAAAATATGTCATTAACAAGCGTAACAACACAATTTTGATAAAATATTCTTTATCAGTTGTTGATTGAGTTCTGTAGCATCGTATTCCTCATCTCGCGTTTCTTAGTCAAACAAAGCGACCTCAGAGCGTACATTTTTATTTTTTCTTACCTGTATTTAATCCATATACTCACAAGGTGATCGAGTTATAAGTACACGTTTTGCATATTGAAGAAAAAACTATTTAAATATATATGAACGTAAATATGTATTTTTTGTTCTTGTTATATTTCTTATGTAATGATTATGCTTACTCTCGTTACATGGATGTAGATTTATGTTGAGATAATAAAAGAGGTATGTTTTTTTTAAATATAAAATTATATTTAAACTGTATTTTAATATCACATTTTATATTGCCGCTAATTAAATTTGAAAAAAAATATAAATAAATATGTTATTTATAAAAAAAATATAATATAAAAAATCACTATGAAGCACGCATTGTAATAATTGTATACGTTATGTCATGATTCTGTTGGATATTTGGTTGTAATTTACAAGTTGATTCCATGTCCTTCGGCCAAGTCCTTGTACCTGTTGACGTAGATGCCCTTGGGGTCATATTTGGCCGAGAGCAGCTTCCAGAGGTCGGGTCTCTTGTTGACGAGATGGCGGATGACTTTGTCGGATCCGTCCTTTTGTTTGTTGGTGCATTTGGAGCATTCGTTCTCGAGAGCGTCGGGCAGGGTCTCCTTTAAGGTCTTGCCGTCGGGAGAGCATCGGCCTTTGTCCAAAAGACAGTCGACATAATTCTTCAAGAGGCGATCGGATCCGAGGATCTCGTCGATGTTAATGTTGTCGAACCTATCTGTGTAGGTATCCTTTGGTTTGGCCAGAGCCGAAGCTACGAGGCATGTCAAAGCGAGGACCAAAACGAACTTCATCCTGGATTAATCTGAAACAATAAATAACATGCAATTAACAACATGGCATTGATTGAAAATTGTACGCAAAAAAATGTATGACATTACTATGTTAAACTGATAATTATTTCCTAGATTTTTCCTTAAAAGGTCATCATTTACTGATGCTGTGGCATTACGCCGAGCAAATGTCTGTTCCGGATGTTTTATATTATGCATTTCCTCTCTTATGAAACCTCAATAAAATCGAACGATCATTATCTCGACGATCAATTAATTAATTACAATGATTAAATACACTTTTCACTTGGCCACAACGTTGTGAAAATAAGCCATGAACATTAATCACTGAGGTTTCGTAACTGACCGAGCGTTGATATCTCCGAATATTTACTATGGAAATTCGCTTTAATTAACATTAATTATGCGTGTGCATATTGCAATTTTGCATCTGCACATTGCCTTGACACGGAGAACTCGCCAAGTTAGAATAATTCATCAAGTGATAATAATAAAAAAAACAATAACAATGAACGTCTTTTGATTCGCGCCAAGGTGACGATGACTAACCAACTACTCGATACGTATTATTTTATTGAATAAACACTATAATTATTCTTACCTCTCAGACTATGTTCACCGAACGAAGCACTGAGAAGCTGTGATGCCAGAAACCGATCGGCTCGTATTTATACTTGGACCTACTAGAGAAAAATCTTGACGAGCACATTTATTTAATAATCCTCCATCACACCGAAGACACGGACGACGATTTACGTCACGAATTGACCACACACATCACAATATCGATGAAAAAAAATAAAATATAACGCTCGATAAAAAGTTGTTGTTGTAATTATGAATTTTAAATTCATCTAGAATAATACGACGACGAGTGAAAGTCATAATGTGCCAAATATTGCAGTATTTGTATGCCATTTCCTCAGTATCATATACAAATACACATTTAATTATTTGTAGAAAGGTGTTTTGTGTTCACTTTTCATTTTTTCATGTACAATTTTCATCAATCAAATACTCTGTTTATAATATAAATATAAGTAAATCATTCTCATGACATTTCGCAAGATCTACGCTAATTGATCGGTTAACATTTTCATACGATATTTCATTCCAATACAATCGCATCTTACTCAATTAATTTGTATATAAAAATAAACATCATAACGAACAATTTATTCATTATATTTATTAAGATAGATTTAGGCACAACCTTTAATATAAATTTATTTAACAATAGACGATTAATTATTAATTATTAAATCAATCGATCCATAATCATGGTCGATGAGTCTATGCTACGTTTGCAATGCTTTGTCGCTATATTAATTCGATTCATCAAAAAATTAGGGATTAGATAAGTCATTGACATCTACGTATTAATTAGCTGTGGAATATATTGCAATTTTTAATAATTATTGCCGTTTTATGCGATTAATTAATTATATCGATACGCAGAACGTCTCTATGTATTTAAATATATTGTCATAATAATAGTATAATCAATCATTGGGTGACAGATTTATATGTGCATAAATGGTATCGATAATATTCTCTGAAATCGCATAGGTTAAAAATCCTTGAACCATTGTTTCACCATTGTGCCTTTAATTATTGCTTATTGTTTAATCAATTCAGATTTTCCCAACAGTTTGTTCATGAGAGACTGAAACACGAACGCGCTGTATCGACATTACAACAAAAAAATGTCTGAAATTGACATGAATATTCGATCCATGGTCGCCATTGTGAAATCGAACACGTTGACAAACATATTTTCATTAATTTAATCCCAGAATCGATATTATTTATCACTGATAAATGTGCTAGATTCAAGATCATATCATCGGAAGACTGCGTCACGTCTAGATCAATTAATGGAATTAAATATTAATAAATAAGGATAGGTGTTCGGGGCCATTGTCGCGGATAATACCCGCAATGTGCATTGTTCATTAATTAATTGTGCAATAATTTGCATATTCATCGTTTGTAATAAAACGAGCTTCCTTGTTGCTCGGTGCCAAAATATTTAAATTTTAAATATGATCCGTGTTATAATTTTAAATTAATTCATATTTAAAAAAAACTGATTAATAGGATAATTATAATCATAATCAGCCCAAATATGGGCGTTTAATTAATTTTTTTATCATTGTATCAATATTATTATTTAAATTTAACGTGTCAATCAATGATTCTTTTTTTCGTAATTCCTTTATTTCGGCCGTATGAATTTAATTGACTTCATTTGTTTTATTTTTTCTTACTAAAATTACCATAATTTGCGATCCAATGTCAACAACCATTTTAAATGGTCGTTGCGTAACAATTCTCTGAATTTCAATCAAGCAAAAATTAAGAAACCGGTCTTTTACGGTTAATCTTTTATTAGAAGGAAAAAATATAATTAATATATACGTCGACAATATATAAAATGTGAAATTATAACTTTTTATTTATTATCTATATATTTATACATATGGCAACACTGTAAATCAGCGGCGATCGCCATATCGCAATTTCCTTTTCAGTCAGCACATATTGCGATGTATTTTATTTATTATCGATAAAATTAATGCATACGTGGAAAATTATATTTAATTTATTTTCTAAGAAATCATCGAGATACACAGTGAATCACAATACAACATCTGAAATTGTATGTTTTGCATAAAAAAATCATCAGCTCGTCGACATTGACATTGTCAAATTTATAGTTCAAATGTTATTGCCGCCGCCTTGGAGTATTTTTAAAGGTACAAAGGTTGAGAGAATAAATTGTTGCCAGTATTGAAAACCTTTGGCGTAAGTGTCATCTCAAGGAAATATCGTTATTCAATCGCTTACTACGAATATTTGTTTACGGTATCGGATGACCAAGGATTTGCTTTGTCCTATAGTAAATGTTATTTTTTTTATCTCGATGAATGATTCTAGTGATTCATGCTTTTTATCATTAGCCATAAAAACGACTTTTCAGCAGACCATAACGTCAGCTGGAGAAGTTGGAAAAAATCGAGTACTATTCAACGACTTTTCATGACGTCAACGTTTGTCTGTTATTTTCTTTTGTGACATCTGTCTTGCGTTCAATCCCTGCCATCATTAAAGATCTTATTATTATTATTTTTTTTTTGTCTTATGATGGCCTCAGCAACAGATACGCACAATCGAGCAATCGAGTCATTGCTGTTTCCATGTGACTAGCGCACTTGACATGAAATTTTCAACTCTGTTGGATATGATCCTTTTAATAATCGATCTAATGTCATTTATAACAATAAAAATATATCAATTTTATATAAAATAAAATAATAATATTTTATAATTCATTTTTACTAATAAAAAAGGAAATTGCCTAAGACAATAAAATTATACATTTATAATCATGTTTAATCCAAGTCCAATTGTCATATTTTTTGTTGTTGTTAGGTTGGTGTAGTAATCCCTGGCGTATCTTGACGTTAGCACCTATATTAGGTTTATGTTTTGGTGCTTTATTTATTTTTTTAATTATAGAAAAGATACATGGCAACACTGATAGTACCAACTGAATAAATAGGGTATACACTATAACGTAAAAAAGGTCTTGATAAAAATAACAAGTAAAATAGATTGTGAAAAACATTTAAATGGCTCTCTTGTGATTAATTGTGGATAATTGTATTTAAAATTAAAAATAGCGATAAAGGCCCAACTTCGATTGAAGAAGTAGTCCTGATCTACTATCTAGTACGTTGTAGAGTCTGTTTGAGTTAGAAAACAATTTACAATTATAGAGAAACTGAAGAAATATCATAAAAAAGTGTAAAAATAACGTTAATTCGTCCAAGAATTGATTAACTTTCTTGATTCCTTCTTTGCAGAGAAGATGAAAAATATTGTTACATGATAAATTACTAAAATATACCAATAATTCAATTGGAAATATAAGCTGGAAAGCGGGCAGCAGCGCTCTTCAGTATAAAAATAAATACTGCGGTGCAGAAAGCAACTGGAAACCACTGCACTATATATTCCCATGAAAACCATGCTTACGGTCCTACAAAACGTAAATCATCCACATGGTTACGTTCCTCAAAAATAAGGGAAAGTGGATTAATAGTTTATATAATAATAAAATATAATTATATTTAAAATATTTTTTCACTTTCACGTGTTATCCTTTTGTTGCATTTTTTTAATGGGAATTAATTCAAATTAAAATAAATATTATGGTCAGCCATAAACCTAATCCCTCGATTTACGCGGTAGATACTTTATAGCCGCACAAAAAATTAGTGGAGCCAATGCAAAATGTAGGATAATTTCTCATACTTAATCAAGTATTTTTATGATGTTAAACGACCCCCAGAGGTCGTTTTCGACTTGTAGTCTATATCGGTGAGAAAAAATGGGTTCCACGTCATTGAAGCTCATTCGTCTGGATTAAGCCTAAACAAAGGATTTAAAGTGCAGTTTAGAGCAGAGGATCAGCAGTTCTTGCTTCAGAAAGATATTCCTGTTACTTATTCTGCATTATGCTTATCGCAAAAATATATTTGATTGCTTTATACCTAGTGGAAAGTGGTTTTAGTGCGGTTGCCAATCATTGAGATTTAAGACTATACCTTACTAAGTTGAATCCGAATATTGAAAAACTGCTATGAGCATCAGGTTCATTCATCTCATTACTCATCCGCCACGGCAACTCGTAAACAACTGCGTCGTCTATCAAATACCCTAAGTATTTTAGCTCAAGATATTGAAGAATTCGTCATTAAGATTTTGTCATTTTTTTTAAACTGGATTATTCTTAGAATAAAAATAGTTATTCATGATATTCTTCATAATTTAGATTTTTTCAACTAATAAATATGGCGCGTAAATGACAACGCTCTCGGAGCTATCTCGACGCATGACTAAGACAATGATTATTTATAATATACGTCTTTAGACTTTTTTAGACAAATACAAAAAGTTTGTGACATGTAGGATTTATATTAATATAGTTATTCGAGAAATATCAATAAATTGTGCTACCCAATAAACCCCATCGGCGCAGATAGATTATCAGCATTATTTTGTGTCTTTCAATAAAGGCATAAATAAAAAAATATATAATTGATTTTCTTTGTCAACAAATGTCCAGTCTACAAAAACCCTTATCAAAGTCAGCAGCATTGTGTCAGCTGTCAAAAATACATCTGAAGTTAATAAGTTTAAAAATAAATCAAATTAGGCATCCAAAATGGGACAAAAAAAGGTTGAGATGATCCAGATGTATTATCCAAAACCAAAAGTATTATAATTAAAATAATTTTTCAATCATTGGAAGAAAACAATTATAATTTTTTTTTTAATTGTCAAATGTATAGAACTATAGTCCATGTTTAAAATCTTCAATGGTCTTGCCTAGAGAGCTCGGTTTATCAGCAAAAGTTTCATAATTCGATCACTGGATGGATTACTGCATAAATATATCTCATACAGTGACGGATTTAGCACTTGTGATGCCCCAGACGCAATTTAATTTTGAGCCCCCCTCCCTCAGAATATTTTTCCTACCCTATAATGTGCATTCTACGCGCACTTTATTTTTATTCAATTTGCATATGAAATGTTTTTAATTTTTACTACTTCATCTCCTTCTTCTTTTTTTATTAGCTTCTCGATGATCGATATTAGTAACTGGCATATATGTCAATTTCATTTAGGGAATACCGTTAAAGTATTTAAATAATATTAGGTGTAGTAAAAAGCCGTATTTTTTCAATAAAATTCAAATTCATTTTTTTTTATTCATTTATTGATTTATTTTTACAAAAAACAATTACCATTACATTACAAAACCTTCTGCCATCTATTTTCCAAATCTAAAATACTTTTCTTGAAAAATTCTGCTGACTTGGAATTAAAAAAAATCAGAAATGACCGATTCACTTTCTGTTTGGAATGATTTATTTTTAAAAAGTGTTTCATAGAACGAAACAAATGGTAGTCTGAAGGGTCTAAGTCTGGCGAGTACGCAGGATGCAGTAAAGCCGTCAAAACCTTATTCCTTCCATTTTTTCCAGGGACAAATCTGCGACATGGGGACGCGCATTATCGTGGAGGAGGAAGATTTTCTCTTCTCTCGCCAGACCTAGCCTTTGTCTTTGTAATGCAGCCTTTAATCGCTCTAATTGGTCACAGTACACTTGCGTTGTTACAGTTTGACCGTATTTTAAAACATCGTGGTAAATGATACCTTTAGAATTCCACCAAATGCAAAGCAAAAGTTTTTCCGGGTGCAATCCTGCTCTAGGGGTTGTAATCGGCTGTAGTTTACGTTCAAGCCTTTATTTTTTGTCATCATACTCCAGTACAACACCCACTTCTCATCTCTGGTGATTAAATTGCGAAGAAATGGTGTTGTAAGCTCTTGCACTTGTAGATGCATGTTTTTATCCCCTGCGATTTGTTACGGTCGGTCAACGCGTGGGAGACCCAAATTCCTTCTTTTAGAATCTTTCCCAATTTTTCAGGCATTCTGGTGATTGCTGTGCGGAATTATATTTGACAGTTCTTTGATGGTTAAAGTTGTTTTTTTTCAATTTCAGATTTTATGACGGCTTTATTTACTGTACAGGGTCGTCCTCTTCGAGGCTCATCTTCTAGGTCAAAATTTCCGGATTTGAATTTTCTGTACCAGCGTTGAAATTTTCTGACATCTAATACGTCTTCATAAACGTCGCAAATATTTCTTGTAGCGATAGTTACGTTTTTCCTGGAGTGAAACTGGAAAAGTATGCAATTTTGCAAATGGTCTTCTGAAGGAACTATTTCGACCATTGCGACTGGGTCGTGTGAATTTTTTTTTGTATTGAACACAGGCGGAGACATGTCTCGATAAGCACACAATAACACGTCTTGACTCGTCAAAGAACTAAAAACAACAGATTCTAAAACTACCCTTTGAAAATACGACAAGACTTTTTACTGCACCTAAAATTTTGAGGCCCCTTTATGCGCCTAAGGAAAAATCCGCCACTGATCTCGCCTCGCCCTCGCGACTGCCATTCTCTTCCAGATTTGGATAAATAAGTCCATTTTAAACCATTGTAGCTATTCTTTTCTTACGCAAAAATGTGACACGCGCCGCAAGAATTTGGCGGTCGTTGGTGATCGGCGACGTGCTCTCTGTCTGCGGTGGGACATCGTCGAGTGTGCGTGTCATTTACGCGTCATGTTGATTAGTAGAAAAATCCAAATTATAAAGAATATCATGAATAACTACAGTGGAACCTCTCATAACGAGCATAATTCGTTCCAGAATCTTGCTCGTTGTGTGAAACACTCGTTAAGCGAAACTAATTTTCTCATATAAATCAATATAAAACACGATAATGCCTTCCATGCGAAATATTTTTTTTAACGTGTATTTAAATAAAATTACATGCTTATAAATTGTTAAAGATCGCAACAACCTGGATAAAAATATTTTTAAAAATCGAAACTAGCTTATTATTTATTAATTTATGACAAATAATTAATTATTTTTTTGCAGCTGCCTAGGGCATTTTGTTTTTAGCCTTCTTTAAAATTTGGTGAAAATGTGACACAGCGTTATCATTGAATATGTTTGTAGCACGCATAGCCACCTCCTTATTAGGATAATGCTTCTCAATGTACGATGAAACAGTTTCCCATGCTTTCAGCATTTCTCTTAGTGCGTCAGAAGATTGTTTCTCTGCTACTTCCTCTTCCTCCAAACTCTCCTTCATAACTTCTTGCTGTGAAATACGATCCAACACACACAAGTGCGTCATACGTTTGTGACTTCCCCTTTCTGCGTCACTCGTTATGCGAAATGTCGCTCGTTAAGGGAGCAATTTTTTCATTTTTTTTGCTCGCTATGCGAATTACTCGTTATGCGAGGTGCTCGTTAAGAGAGGTTCCACTGTACTAAGGTTTCATACATGATGATTATTTGTTATTCTAGCGTAAATCGAGGATTGAGTGTAGTTTAAAAAACATATATGAAACGTTCAACTCCTTTAAAAATGCAATTAATGGTGAACGAAAATCTTGTAACATTTTCATCTCCATTAACGTATCCACGTCAGCTACATATTTTTTTTAATATCTTAAATATCTTGAACAAGTTTTACTCATAAGTTTAAACATAATTATAAAATACATTGCATTTATTTTTTTAATAAATGTATGCAAATATTGGCCGCTGAGAAACGTTGGCCAAGTAAAAAGCCTTGAGATTACCGCAGCCAGTCATTTTTTTTTACGATGATCCATTATTCGAAATTATTCTGCCATTATCTTTAAATGCATGATCAAACAATTGTGTTTTAAAAATGCACAGATTGTCAAAAACGCCAAGACGTAGCCTAGATTTTAAAGGCCGATTCGATATATATTTATTTATTTAACGCCGACGAGTGTCGTTGTGTTATTGCATCCAATACTCCCATGTGTTGATTTTTTGCAACTTTTTTTTTAATTTCCCAGAATCGAATGACGCAAATTGCAAACGAGGAAAATTAAAATCGATGCAACTCGATTCCGACGGTACATTAAAACCTAATAAGCGATTTGTAACAAGAACAACAAAATAAAAATTCATATATTGAAATTAAAATGACTCAAAAATGACTTATAATAAATAATAATGATTAAAAAATATTATTTTATTATAATTTTAAACCAATGACATCATTCGTCATTTTAAATGTCACCTTTAAATTAATATTTATAATAAGATCTTTGTACAAGTAATAAACAAACAATAGTTCTAGATGTTTATCGACGATTTAATGATAATTACATATTAAAATATGTTATATAATATATTTTTCTAAATAATTAATTAAATAAAATGATTAATTCATTGATGATTTCATTTTATATCGAACAGATTATAATAATTGTTATTGGCGCGGATTAATTAAACCAACAATACTTGAGTAAGCTGATGCTGATGCAAGAAAAGTTATTAAAAAATTAACATGATTGTTCGGACATATTATTTTGCCCTTGAGATTATTTTTCAAACTATTGATCTTATAAGAAACGTATCTTATTTCAATAAAAATTTAAGAAACTTTGTTCTGATAAATAATTCGCATGATTCGCTGCATTTTATTAAATTATCTATAATGACAAAATAGTTTAAAGAGAGCAAAAAAGATATATATACATCTTCAATGCTGAAAAAAATTAATACTAATATCAACATCGTATAGAAACATTCAGGTACATATTTTTCATTATAATTATTATTTAAATTCATAAATCTACATGAAAATCATTGATTTTTAATATTTTTTAATAGATTTTCGATCATAATGAAGTTTTTATCCATAATTTTCTTAGCTGTGCTATTTAGCATAGAAATATATGCAAACTCTGTAAATAATTCTTCTGAGGAAAGTGCTGAAAAACCCAAAACAACAATATACACTACAAAATACGACGATGTGAATATAGATGAAATTTTACAAAGCGATCGGTTGTTACTAAATTATGTAAATTGCCTTATGGACCGAGCTCATTGTTCTCCGGATGGTTTAGAATTGAAACGTTAGTGCTAATATCTCTTGTTTGTATTAACAAAATATTATATTATAATTCATGTTTTCAGAAAATTTGCCAGATGCTATTAATAACGATTGCAATAAGTGCAGTGAAAAACAGAGGATCGGATCTAATCAAGTTATGCATTATTTGATTGATAATAAACCAGAATGGTGGAACGAATTAGAATTAAAGTACGTAACATATTATTATATGTATTAATATATCGTAATTAATTTAATATATTTGTTTTTCAGATATAATTCGGATGGATCGTACAAAATGACTTATTTAAATGAAAAAAATCAACAAGACGATTGCGAGAAATCCGCAGAAAAAGATTAAATTGCATGCACATTGCATTGACATAAATATTGACCACAGCTTTGACATTGACTAGTGAATTAAAATAAAAATATTTAAACATAAATTAGAATATAATTTAGATTAAACAAAGTTATAACAGCATCACTTATGTAAATTTGAATTGATATCGTTAGATTTATTCGTATATTTTAATGTAATCAATGTTAATATATGATAACTGAATATTTTTGTTTAATTTTCTTTTGTGGAAAAACATTTTTAATTATTATCAATAAAATGGAATCTGTTTCAAAATGGTTCAATTCTTGTATAAAATATTTTTAAAAGAGACATCTGTGAAATTTTTTGCAAACTTTTATTGAATGATTTATTAAATATAAAACGATAAATATAGATCACTAAAATATATTATATATTTAATTTATTGAGAATGGTTGTATTATAGACTCTTATCATTGTTGCTATTGAATCAAGTAGCTGATCGATTTGATTAAATTTAAATATATTAATAATGTGTTAGTATTAGTTTTAGTAAATCATTTATTATCAATCGTATTAAATCGTTATTTAATATATGTGACGCATGTCATTATATGTAACACGCTCTTCATAATCAATCTTAGATCTCAGGTAGTCTTTATTTAATTAAAAAATTATCTTTATCATTAACTGAATATTATTATGACCAGGAAGCAACAATACAAAGAATGATATATACACGGTTCACATTAAAAACGAACGAATGTAAATCGAGGGATGGGTGTATATAAAAAATCGGCAAAACATTTGAAAAAAGATTGAAATATTCTTATGTTTATTGTTTTATTTTAATTAAAATCAATGGAAATAGATTTTTTTAACCTAGGCGTGCCTATTTGGGACCCCAAATTTTTGATTTTTCTCGAATTTCTCAAAACTTTTTTAATATAAATCACAAACTTTTTGTATTTGTATAAAAAAAAGTCTAAAGAATAAATATTATAAATAATCATTTACGAATTAACAATATTCGATTCTGTAGCCATGAGTGATGTTATTCTCGCATCCGGTACGATATGCCAAGTGCGAGTGAAACGTTCCGCAAGAATTTGGCGGTCGGTCTACCATATCATAAATAATATTTCTATTCTTGGAATAGTCAATTTTTTTAAATAAAAAATCAAGATAATTGATAAAGAATTTATCAATGTCTTGACTTAAAATACTGGGGGTCAATTTTTATTATAAATAGAACCCCTTCGGACGACATGGTCGGTTTCGAGCCGCCGTGACAAATCAGTTAATATAACTGTATTGAAGCAATCTATTTATATTAATACATATATAATTATGCATATTTTTTTCTATACATTGATTTACAATCATTTTCCAAGTGGACCTTCTTCAAGATATTATTAATAGTAACTAAGATTAATTTAATGTATATATTTATCTTAATTGATAATAAAACATCATTACGTTGTAAAGGTTTGATTAACGTGGTAAAATATTACAGAAGAATGCGGCACTCTGTCGGAAATCCTGAGGCAGAGTCTGCAGCCAGAACGTCAGCTATTATAGTGGTCAGCTTGCCTGTTAATTGGTTAGGCCGAATCGTTATGGCCGCATCCGTGTGTAGCGCAACAAGATGGCGACTACATCTTACGATGGCCCTCTGCGGGACGCTTTGGTAGTGGCACTGATGATCATTGATGATGCCACTTGACCCCGCTAGGGGCTCTTTACGTCACTCATTATTATGGGACATATTCATATTCAAAAAGTGCGAGAAATATTGGAATAATACCAAAGTTTACTTTTTTGGTGTTCAAGGTTTAATTTAAAGGCTGTATGAGTCCAATTGTTACAATTATATGCTCTCGTATTGTCACACTTGTACTTGGCGTAATTTAACATCGGTTTCCATATTGAATGGTTACTTCATTACTAACTGAAGAAAGATTCAACGTTTTTTGATACTCTTGGCGACTTTTTACTTGTTAAATAAATTGAAAATGTAGGGAAAAATTTTGGCCAAATATTATTTCAATACCCTTAAGATGCATCAGCGTCTATATTCGTCAACACGCTCTTCGTCCGATTTTTTTTCTATCCGCGAAGATTATAAAAACCATGAAACATGATGACGTTTTGTCAATATTCAGGATGTAATCGCTGAAAAATCTAAATTACATACCAAAGATGGACGCTCCAAAGGTACTTTAGAGAGAACAAAATAAATATAGATGAATAAATAGAGATTTTATTAAAAAATAAACAAAAATTCTGCTTTATTCAATCAAACATCATACAAAATTGTATTAACATAATAAAGGTTAAGGTTCTACATTTTAATTATTTATTATTTTGATATAATACTGAGTTATTGTTTATTTATTTTAGTTTTAACCCTTAACCTTGACATCGACTACCTTGAGTCTTGGAAATTTTTTATCTTTATAAGAGTATAAATTAAAATATAATTGATTTATTTTACATTGTAGCAGCTTGAATTAGAATGAAAATGTAAGAGATGGGTTTGAATAAGGATATTCAATACTATTTTTATATCATATCAGTTATTAGAGGAGGATTAATTGCTGTATTTGTGAAACTAAAAGATGGTTTTGGCATCGTTTCGAATGTTGATATTTAAGATTAACCAAGAGGCATCCACGATTTGTCTGAAAATATTTTTTATAATTAATTATTTATTTAAAGACAATCCGTGGTTGGCATTACTGCGTGATTCGATTCGCCAATCACGCATAACAAACATATACATAATAATTAGAAAAGTTAAAACATTTTTTTTATTGAGTCGTGAAGCGATTACATATTATTATATTTTTATATAAGATAATTAATCCACTTTCCCTCATTTCTGAGGATCGTGACCATGTGCATGATTCCCCTTATGGTTGACCATGGACATGGTTTTCATGGGAATATATAGTGCAGTGGTTTCCCGTTGCCTTCTGAAGCGCAGAACTTTTTTCATACTGAAGAGCGCTGCTGCCCGCTTCCCAGCTTATATTTTTGACAATTGTTTTTTTGTGAAATGAAGGTCATCAGCCTCCATCCCACCCCTCTGTTGACCAGCGTCACTCAGAAGTATTCAGAATGGTCACCCATCTGAATACTATCTGCGCTTATTGGCAATAACTTAAACAATCGTAATTTGATTGTAATTACCTCCAAGCTATGACGGGTATATGACATACTTTTTTAAGACTTTGAACTTGACATTAAGACTTTGTAAAACATAAAATATAAAAAAAAATATATAAGTACTGTCATTAATCATATAAAATTATAAAATCTCAAATAGGAGATCAACGAAATGTCTACATAATTAGCCAAGTGGTTGAACAGAGTAATAGCTCTGGTTACCACAAAGTTTCCGAGAGTACCTGTCCTCACATTTGGCGAAAAAAAAGCACACGTGCTTATATATATATTAAGAATTTCTTCTGGATTTTTCTAGAATATTTGAAGCATCATATGGCGCCCAAATAATAGATCCTGATTCAAGTAAACTCTGAACCAATGTATCGTATAGCAATCTTATTAATAAAGTGCTATGTATCTAATGCGAATTTCTCAAAAGCAAAGCCCAAGATTCTTGAAGCTCTATCACATACCTCGTATACATGTGAATTGAACTTAAATTTAGAGTAGAACAAAATTCCCAGATCATTGAAAAACGTTCCCAAGCATGTAATCAAATGTTAAAAATTCATCAGATCTCAAAAATTACATTTTCTGAGATTTCCCAACACTAAGTAGGAGATGATTCGTAGATTCAAGCAAATAATTGATGTTGAGCTGCAGCGAAATAGCATCACCTATTAAGAAAACCGATTTAAATAGTCTTAATTTATCAAAGAGAGTGAGAAATTACATAAAAGGACATGTTGTATATCGTTTATAAATAAAACGAATAATAATGGTCCCAAATTGGGAACATTGTGAGATTCCCAATGTTGCATCGTAGACACATGACGTTAGAGAGTCATATATCGCGTACTATTTCCTCTTCTTTAACCCTTTCAATGCGGCGAGTCAAAACACGATTCTGCATCTGAGTGCGGCGCCCGTTTT
Source organism: Philopotamus ludificatus (assembly GCA_022495035.1). Classification (NCBI taxonomy): domain Eukaryota; kingdom Metazoa; phylum Arthropoda; class Insecta; order Trichoptera; family Philopotamidae; genus Philopotamus; species Philopotamus ludificatus. Next base: position 124,853 of record JAGXCT010036957.1, on the reverse strand, counting down.
GGACTGAATTATTTTTTTAGCGAGGTAAATTTGTATTCACCGTTTACCGCTATATTAGACCATTTTCCTATAAGAGATTTATGCAAACATGTTGATTCGGATATGTTCTTCCATCTCAACTAAAAAAATAAACTCGATTTGCTTTATTTTCGTAATAATAAATCGAATAAAATATCAATTGCTCAAACAGAGATTAAGTGAGAAAAAAATGGGGTGTAGTCAAAAAAAAAATGCGAAATCACAATTTTCTTATACCATTACATCCCGTACGTGTATGTGTAAGGAACCATGATGTACGTGGAACACTTATGGCACCAAGCCTATAGGAGTCGAGATACGTCACCGATACTACTGCGGAGATTTGAATGAGACACCACGCGCGATTTGAATCGTTACTATTCATATTTATATTACATGGTTCCTATAAATTTCTTGTGATGTGTTGTATATTTATTGATAGCTGTGTTTTATTGGCTGATTTTAAAACCAAAACACCATCACTTAACTCGGTCTAGTTTACATGTAACGACAAGTTAAAGTTTTAAAGAATCTCGCTCATGTACGACATGCGGCCGCACCCTGGCACGATTTGTATGCGCATGTACGTCATGCGCCCCGCACTGAAAGGGTTAAATAAGTGGAGAAGAATTTTTAGAGATTGTCCGAGAATCAAAAATTATCTAGTTTAGAAATGAATCTAGTGTAGGTGAACTTATTAAATGTCTTATAGATAACGTCCACCTGGACCCCCTTATCCATATATATTTAAAAAATATATATATATAGAATGAGATAGACGATAAAAAATAATTTGAATTTGAGTGTCACATATTTTCATGGTCAAATCTATAAAAAAAAAACTACGTATTGGCCACAAAATTAGGATAGAACACATATTTGATTTATTCATTGGCAAATTTTGCAAATAATACATACGAAAAATAAATATAACATTCTACTATGTTTACACATTTTATATATTTGCATATTTATATGCAATATCTCCACAACGTTGATAAAACGTCGTACTTCCATGCTTCGGGGTTAGAAATAATTCATAGAGAGCTACAAGTCAAAAATTACCCAGCACACTAAAATATGGGAAACTTTTTCAGGAGCAAAAATTGAGCATTCAACGTGGCTACCGATGTCAAGATACGTCAGAGGCAATTATGCCAAAACAATAACAAAAATTGTCACAATACGATTAAAATAAATATTATTATGGTAAATAAAGACAAATAATTTGAAGTACCGGAAGAGTTTAATATCATCGTTAAGATAAATACGTACATCATTTGTCAATGAATTAATATGCTATTATAGACATTAAATAAATTATTTGAATATTTTTTTCGCTTTAATAAACAGCGATATATTATTATATTTCAACCATTAAGCCACCGTACCAGAGTAACGTGTTACAATTACAAGGTTTTATGTTGCCTAACAATCGCGAAGACACATTCTCAACAGGTAATTCTCGTAAATATAAATTGGATGTCACCGACATATTCATTAGTATCATAACTGATATACAACAGGATAGTTCGAGCGTTAAGAGAACAAAAAATGTATTCAGCCATCGTCAAATTGTTATCATTTCTATTGATAACAACGTTCGTTGAATCAAAGGGCGAAGATGGTGTTGTGTCGTTAAACGGAGAAAATGAAAAAAGTGATGTTCAATATGTAAAATATGGTAAAAAAATTAATAAATATTATTCTGGGGATTTTGTGGAAAAATATGAATTCGATAAGAATGAAATCCAATGCCTCGTCTATAATCGAAAGTGCAACAAAATGCTAGCGAATATCAGAGGTTAGTGCATTTATTTATATTGTATTTTTATTATAAATATATGTTTATTATTAATTTAAATAAATATGTCATTGTTCGTGTCCTACTTTGAACAATGTTCGTCCTTGTTCTCCTCGTACAATACATCGCATATAAATTAGGTAACCATGAGTGCGTCTAATTAAATTTCATGTCGTGTTTCAGGAACAATTCTGAAGGCTTTCGACGACGGCTGCAGAGATTGCAGTGTTAGCGATAAGGAAATCGCAGGAAAAGCTGTCGCCATCCTGTTATTCAGACAGCCGGAGGTGTGGAAGGAAATTCTAAGAAAACTCGACAAAAATCAGAGATTTTTAAAAGATCATTCTCTTTAAATTGCCTATTTATTATTATTATATTTATTTATTACCCATTGACACGTGTATGTACTATGAATCAATGTGTCAACCGTTCATTGTGGACTGCAATAAAATTCAACAACCGCAAATTGACAATGAATTTAATGCTATAAACATTATACATTCATTGCATAATCATAATAATTTATTATAAGTACGATCAAAAATATTTTAATAAGTACATAGACATCTACTTGCGAATTATTTGAAATATTGTAAATAAAATAATTTTATGGATCTATATTAGATGTCTCTATTAAATATTTATTAGATATATTGTTAATATTAATTATGTTTCATGTGTACTTATTTATACATTTTTTTTTCAAATAAATCAATACAAAACTGTCTGTTTACAAAACCTTAATGTTATACCTAAAAGTGAATTTTAAACATATATATTATTATATTCATTAATAATTTTGTATTCTCCGTCGATATCTACAGCTTTCTTTCATTTCATAATTAAAATATGCGATTTGCATAAACATCATTTGATTTCACTTATTCCATACATTCTTAAACTTTTTGTAGGATAAAAAGTGCTGCATTGATCTAAATAAATGGTAATTCGATGGAGCAAGATCGATACTCCATTAATTATCATGTAATTTTAGCAGTATGATGTCTCGAGTTAAAAATTATGTTTTTCTATTGAATATTCTTGAATTGTTTCTTTTAATCATCAACTTATCACAATAACCGTTATTTTTTGCCAATATTTAAGAATTTTATAATAATACCTTTATTATTCCACTATACAGACAAAAGTACTTTTCTGACGGTTAGGTTAAGTTTCGACGTTGCCAGTGAAAGTCACTGTTTTTACGACAATGGTTTGAGTATATAATCCATTTCTCATCCCTTATCACACGATGTCTATAAAATATTTAATTTAAATTAATTTAAAGAATCTTGCTAATTATTTAAAAACATTCTTGACATTAAAAACATCTGCATCTGCTATTTTTAGAATAGGTTTGGATTAAGTTTGCTTTAAATTCAATCCTAAACACCCCATTTTCCATTGTCACTACCCTCAGTTTGTAAAAAATGCTAATCCGACATAAATATATATATTTTTTTAATTATACTATAGATGTCCATCTATCATCATCGACGATGTTAAAAATCTTTAAGTACCCTTAATATTATTTTACTATAGAGTAAAAATAATTAATTGCCAATAAGCGCAGATAGTATTCAGATGGGTGACCATTCTGAATACTTTCTGAGTGAGGCTGGTCAACAGAGGGGTGGGATGAAGGCTGACGACCTTCATCTCACAAAAAAATAATTGTCAAAAATATAAGCTGGAAAGTGGGCAGCAGCTCTTCAGTATAAAAAAAACCGCTGCGGTGCAGAAGAGGCAACGGGAAACCACTGCACTATATATTCCCATGAAAACCATGTCCATGGTCCTCCATAAGGGGAATCATGCACATGGTCACGATCCTCAGAAATGAGGGAAAGTGGATTAATATCTTATATATAAAAAAAAATAAAAAAAAAATATAATAACATGTAACGCTTCACGAATCAAAAAAAAAAATCGACTAAAATATTTTTAAAATTAAATATGTATTAAGCATCTATTTCTTAATATATTTTTCATCTTGAAGATTTTTTAATACTGTAAACACCCAAAATAATACCATTATTTGGTAATCACTAAATTTTTTTCACGGTTAATATTTGTTTTGTAATGACGTGCATTGTGGTACAGAAGAATACTTTTAAATGACATTGTATCGAGGACCACGAAGATGCTGCAACAATTCCGCAATGCTTTCCATCAGCGCCTTCGGCAAATTATTATCGAATTTTGACAGTCGTGGTGATTAATTAGAGGTGAAAAAGTTTTTTTTTGCGATCTGATCAAAAAAATAATGCAATTAAATCAATGTTTAAAATTAATAGTCTTTTAGATCTCCTTAATAATTGTCAAATAAAACCTTTCCTAATTTTATTAAATCATCATTGTTTGCCAGTCACAAGGCTCTCACTCGCTGAGGGCATGGACCTTACCTAATTTTATTAAATGAATATTGATAATTGATGTCAATATTGAAAGTATTAATAATTCTTTAGTCTTCAGGAAAAATCAGATAAGATCCACTAAGACCTGCTGTTCTTTTGAAGAAAAAATAATAATTTGTATCTTCAGTGCTTCGTCGATTAAAGATGTAAAATAAAGATTATTATTAAACACTGAAAACTCATTAAAAAGTGATTTTACGCTCAAGACCTATGAGATTTGATAACATACAAGGTTTAATAATAATTTTTGCGGGCTGTATGAGTCTAATTATCAGTGTTGTTTAATGTGTTGGTACATTTGTCTCTGCCGTATCTTGACATTGGCAGCCATATTGGATGCCTACTTTATTGTTGACTGTAATAAATGCCTACTTTATTATTGAAAAAAGAAGCGACATTTTGCTAGGAGTTGACATAATTTATATCTATGGTGAAATAGATATTTTTTTAGTAAAACAAAAAATGTTTAATATATATTAAAACAACAATATATCGTTGTTTAGCAGAAATGTGTAAATAGCATATTCTTTCTATGCAATACTTATACCTAAAATAAAATAAAAAATCAGCATTGCAAATGCGACAACGTTTAAATTTTACCCGCCATTAATTTTGTGATTTTCATGTAAATCAGTGTCTAATTTATTTCATTCATATTTAAAGTTTAAAGCCATTGTTTCACCTGGTTAGTGGGTGAGGTAAACAACATGGCTAGAATAATTGCACGCTGGAAAATTGCGTCATTATTGCTAATGAGGTGGTGCACGTGCATTGCAAAGAGGTGGAAAAGGGAATTCAGTATTAAAAATATATAGTATAAACATTGCTTAATGTATGCAAAAATCGTAATACTCTTATTAATAAAAATGTAAATCAAATGCGTAATCATATAGATTAATCATCTCGGCTAATCAAACCCGTTAGCGGTTTTTTAAACTAAATAAAATATCAAAAGTATAAAAAATAAATTGCCTATCTAGTTGATGCGTTATTTTTTTTTTACTTTAAAAACCAGTTGTTACAATCGCTAAATTTTATCTCGCCATTATTATTATTTTAAATTGTTACAGTGGCAAATTCGCATTAGTCATAATATTTTTTATGCGGTTTAACTTTTGATTTATATTTAAAATTCAGCAGCAATTATGAAAAACCCGTTCGTTTCATCGAAATTATTAAAAAAAAAAATGATATTTTTTGCTCACGTCTTAATTAATTACACGAACGTGAGAATAATATTAATCTTATGAAAATTTGAATAAAAAGATCCTCAATGATTTCACACATATTGTTTGATATATTATAACAAAAAATCACGATAATACCATTGTATTATTGATTTTAGTATTTGCTGGATTATAAAACAGTAATAAATCAGTAACTTAACTGAATAGCGCATATTGCCCAATGTCGGGGGCCAATATTATAACGTGATTTTCGAATATTGAGCAATATGCACATGAGAGCTGTTCGTATTAAGGTTACATGTTGTATATCATTCACGAGTATATTAAACAATTTTGATACCAGTGAAAATGGATGGTATATATGCAATTAGTATTTTTATAAGCCGATCGACGATGGACTGCTCAAGAAGGTCAACAACTCGAATCGAAAGCAATTTACGCAAAATGTATAAAAACTATCGATCCATTGTGTTTCATGTTAATGTGAACTATGATTTCATGTTTATCGGAAACCTAAATCGATCGTCGATTACCATTGTTGAAGCAAATGATTATTTCTGTTGTAAATTAATTATTTTAGTCAGTTTAAATCATGCATAATTAGTGTGCGGAAATGTTCGAGTTGATGATAATAAATATTTAGACTAATTAAATTAAATTAAATAATTAGATGATATAATTCGGTGTCTGGTGATTTTTTTGTTCAAGCACGGATGTTATGTTAATCTCAATTTTATCAAGATTAATAGAAAATGGCGCTTAAATAAATGGCTGTATCTATTTTTTCAGATTCGTGTTGATTTAGAGTAATTAATCTATTCTTTGTTGTTGATGTTTAATGACTGACGGTCTGAAAAACATGTTTTTGATTCGATTTTATCAGACCATTGTTTCAAGTTTCTCGTCTCCCATTTTATCTATTGATCTCTATCATTTCGTTCTTGTTATTCAAATAAACCAAAAATATTATTTAATTATTATCTCGGAAAAATACATTTTAAAGATATACCTTACAGTAATATTCGACGAAAATGTCATAATTTTATATAAAAATCAACTTTTCAATATTTATATATATAAGAAAGTCGAAAGCTATAACTTTCTTCCATCTTTCTAATAAATTGAATATGCCTTTGCATAAACTCTTTTGATTATGGTGAAAATAGACGTCGAGGTTCGTTTTCACTTCTTCGATATTCTTAAGTTTTTGTCGAATAAAAATCTAAATAAATGGTGGTTCGATGCAGTAAGTTCGGGTGAATATGATGGATGAATGATTACATCTATTAATTTATCCCGAGTATTTTTAGCTGAATGAGTTCTTGAATTTTTCTGTAAATGATTTTCTATTAAATATTCTGGGAGTTGTTCCACGCATTGCTTCTTTTAATCGTTCTAGCTTATCATAATTAAACTGTGCCGTTGTTGTCTGGCCATATTTAAGAATTTTGTAATCAATAATCCCTTTACAATCTCACCATATAGACAAAATTACCTTTCTGACAGTTAGGTTATGGGGTAGCCAGTGAAACCTACCCTTTAAAAAGCTACTGTTTCGCGATATTGGTTCGAATAACCCGTTTCTCATTCTCTGTCACAAAATGTCGAAGAAATATTGAATGTGTCTCCATTTTTATTAATTTCGAACATATCCGAACCCTTACAGATTTGCTTTCATCACTTAAATGATGCAAAATCCACACACCATGCTTATGAATCTTGTAAATTATTTGTAATCTTCTTTCACTCTAGACCAGTGGTTCTTAACCTGGGTTCGATCGAACCCCGGGGGTTTGGTGAGTCAGTCTCCCATGTTCAGCGGATGTCAAAACACACACCCGACTTATTATTTATTTATTTATAAAGACAATGCGTGATTGGTATTACAGAATAATCCAGGTCGCCAATCACGCATGAAACATAATAATAACATGAAAAATAATAATAATGCATGAAACATAATAATAACATGGAAAAAAAAACCAACATATATTACAATAAAGAGAAGAAAAGAATTATAAAAACTCAACAAAATATTGTATGATTTTATGAAAAATGATACGACGGGTTCAGTACCTCCAAAAAGGTTAAGAACCACTGCTCTAGACCAAGAGTATCTGACTCTATCTGCAGAATATCTGTATAATAGATTTGGTCGAATTTGGATTACCTTATTTTCCATTTTAAATACCATTTAATCAACTTTGAGGTTTAATTTTTAAGTCAAAACTTCCACCTTGAAATTGTTTGAATAGAAAATAATTTCTGGAAATTCTCATAACAAAATACAATGGCTTAAAACTCGAATTTTCGGAAGTATATTTTATATTTACTTTATATTCACTCTGCTACTGGTATTAAATTAATAAAAATAACAGGAAAATCTAAACAGAATAAATTCTTATTTCTGCCCATTGAAAAACTATAGGCATAGGAAATTAAGCTTATGTAATAAATAATAAAATAGTACTATAAATTTAAAATATTTAAATAATTTTAAAGCTGAATAAGTGCATGGACAAAACTTTAATTTATTCGCTTATCTACATATTATTAAATTTGCCATTTGAAGTATTTTTTTGCCCAGACATGATGGATTAAACATCATTCTACTTTTTTTCATATAGTTCTGCTCTTTAACTATTTTTTTGTATCAAAAATGAATAAATTAATCATAACTTGACATTGTCAGATATCATTTTCAATATTTGAGTAGTAGTTTTTACAATAAAAATATATAATTCTTGGTTTTAACAATTTAAATCGGGCTATAAAAAATAAAAGGTTTTTGGTTAATTAGAATAATCCAGTTTTTTAGAGAATTACACACTATTGTATCATGTGTTTTTAGTGGTAAGTCAACACCTTTTTTTTACAACTGCTTAGTGGAATAACGTGGTTCTAAATAGCTTGTCTAGAAAGGCGCCCTTCTTTCTCTATAGTTTTATTTAAGAGTTGTGGAATAACGCTGTAACTACATTTTTAGACCATGTTATTTGTTGAATAAAAATGATCCAAGTATGAATTCGTTATGGTTCTAAATATCGTCTGTTTTTACTGATTATTTTGTATTCAGAGAGGCTAAATTTTTGAACATAATTTATCTAATTAATATTAGATATATACAGCTAATTATAACGTAATAATTTATTCTATTTTTTGTATAATACACGACTATTAAAATGTCAAAGTAATTAAATATATTAAATTATTTTTAAATCAACCGTTTTATAAAACAAATGAATAATTATAAAAAAAAACATGGCTGCATTTGGCTCGCAGATGTTGTCACCCAAACGTAAATAAAATATATATCAAGGTAATATTAACATTATAATTATTTTATATATAAATTAAATAGGCGATATTAGGTCAATATTTTTATGGTACATTGAGCACTCGCAGATAAAATGTCAAAGACAATCTGGCACGCATTGCGGATCTCAAACATGAAATACGAGTATACTATTGATCTAAATAACATTGTTAAACTGTATTATAAACACGATAATAATGATATTAAATATTCATATTCATCAACAAAAAAAAATCGACAAACTATGACAATAACGCCGATCGTAACCCCGATTTGAATAATTATGCAAATCATATAATAATAATTGAATTGCATAGATTAGCTGACCGTTTGTTTTGGATTCACCGAGTCAGTGTTACGATTAAAACGACAGAATACTATGACAATGAAAGTTAGTTGCGGAACAACACTAGTCGGTAACGGTCGTGTGGTGTTTTGCTCCACTGAGGTTGAACCATAGTTACCGATTAATAATAAATAATTAATTAATAAATATTCGTTGATATATAATAATATCACGAAATTGCAGTGTTTACGGTGCTCGTATCGATGTATCAAGGTTATCAATTTTTGTCAATTAAATAGTGCCGGAGGCCGTTTATATGTTTTTATAATCGTGTTAAACAAAAATTGGATCGATAAGAATGTTATGACATTTAATTGCGTAATTATGTTTATTATTTGCTTATTATTGCCACCATGAGAAACTATCGTTGGACAATATCTCTAGCTGTAAAATTACAAATCGATCTCTGATCGGAAAACTCGGATGAAAATCGCATACACGACTGTTGGAAAAAATCAATAACGAACGAGATTATACGGATTGTTGAAATTGGATTGCTCAAGTACACGTGCTGTAAATATTGTGCAAACATTACATCAATATTGCTATTGAAACATTGTGATTGTTTAATCCTAATTCTGAAAATCTCGAGATTTATGCAACGATTTTTTTCTTGGAACCAAGTAAAAGTGTTCGTTTTTACTCATCGTCGATAAAGTTTATGAAAGTGATAAACGTTTTACATCACACTGTCATCTCTTCACGTGTGTGTATGCGGCGTCACTTTCCTCTGACCGATTTTTATTTACTTTCACTGCTTTTTAATGCATATGATTATGTTTTACGAGTCCATCATTTTGAGGCCTGATTCTGCTGCATATGGAAATGCTCTAGATCTCAGATAATGATAGTAATCAATGGAATTCGGATTTGCTTAATGAGTTTATTCGAACGATGACGTGTTTATTTGATTAATTAATTACAATCGATGACATACATATTCGTCACATTGAGATCGGTATCGAATTCAATGATTAAACGAAGAAGATATATTTTTTTTAATCATTACGCGGGTTTCTTCTTTTATGTAGTCCGGCCCTTTCGCTTCTCGTTGCAACCCGTTGCCCTTCAATCTTCATCTTGTTTTCATTGGCGAGTCCCTCTATTATCCATCTATTTCATTTAAACAAAAATGTTATCATCAATTACACTCTTCTCGCTTTTAACATTCTTTAAGCAATTGTTCATTATTGCCCGAAGAATGTCGTATTTCATCCAAAATTTTCGCTCTGTTTCACCAATTGCTTGTGCAAAATCAACAATGTCCCATTCATCCATCTACTGCTAATTTATACAATGGTTTGTAAAGAACATTTTTATTATAAACTTAATTAATATTTATTTTAAAATGGATGGATGGCACTGCAGTTAATTTTAAAGCGCCATCTACTTAAATAAATATTTAATATGATTTTTTTAATAATTCCATGGGTCTCTCACACTCATAAATTAATCTAATCATCTTATCTTAAATGGCAGTTTTTAAATTTAGCCGGTTTTATGATACATTAGGACTCAAAATGGATTAAGGCGCAACGCCGCCCCGGTACGTGAAATCCATGGACGGTACCGTACCGTTTCGTCAAAAAAACTAAATTTCGTTCGAAGTAAAATCTTGATCCATTGTTTTCAAAGGTCGCTTTAAAAAAGAGGACGAATGCAGGATGTCAAGTGTCGCAAAACGATAGATCCGAAAACGATTGATCGGGATTCCACTGTACAAGCACTAAGTAAATGCACTAAGTAGTGCAAAATATTCAAGGTTCTTAAAACCGATTGCAAATGTGTATCATTAAGACTTGTTCGTGGCTAGTTTTTGTCGAGATTCATTACGAAAAATATTAATTTGCATATATTGGTCGATCTATAAATAAAATAAAACATTTACCGAGCGAAACCTAAAGAATATCGGTTCTTTTAAATTGTAGTCTTTTTTTTAAATTAAATATTTAATGACACTTAATTCACTCCAGTTCAAGTCGTCAAATCTTAAGAAAACAAATACTATGATACTATTTTGCTTATTTATATTTAGTATACGATGTATCGGTGACGTTATGCCTTCAACGGAAGTTGTCACGCCGGCGTGACAATTGCTTATTAACCACAAATGCCAGCGACGCGTTATGGAAGCTGTATGTAAGATTTATTTAAATTTCATTGAATACATGGAAACATTTCGAACCTATAAGTCTCCTTAATTAATTCTAGTTTTAGCTATATTTTTGTTTTTACTAATTTTTCATAGCAGTTAAAATATAATCCAAAGATTTTTGAAAATTGTTTAAAGTTAGTATTTATATTTATCCTTATATAATCGCTTGTTAGTCATGATACTGGCACTCCTAACGATTTCATGGTTGAAAAATAATATAAAACAGTAAACCCTCCTATAGCGCTCCCTGTTATAGAACTGTGTGCGACAGTCCCTTATATACAGTCAGTTTTTCTAGAACGCTTCATCCAAATCGCTGTTTACTACAAAATGATAATATTTTCAATGACAAATTACACATTTCGCATGTCTATTATACATTTTCGAGCAAAATAAAGAACGATGCTCTTTGATTGACAAGACATTTTGTAGAAAACAGCAGTTAACACCTTGCGGTCCGGGGGACTCGAAAACGCGTCCTCGCGGGCCAACGTAGAAGTACGACGGGGGACGCGTTTTCGAGTCCTCATTGGCGCTAATGTTAAACCAAAAATCATTTATATTTAACCTTTCTGAACACAACAAAAAAAATATTGACGTAAATTGGTATCAGAGTTACATCGATTTAACTGAGGAACTTTTGCTATTTTTTTCGCGAAATCGCTCGGCTTTAACGCAAAGCTCGGCGCGGAACCCAGCGGACCGGAATGTGATAAGATGGCGCGTTATAAGAGGGCTGACCGTAGTCTTCCCTTTTACGGCGCCATTTTCTTTAAAACGCTAATTTTTCATGGTTAAATTACATATTTCATTATATGAAATACATTGCCGCGCTTTATAACTAAAAATAAGATAATTCGAATATGTGAATGGAACCCTAAATTTTGTATGAGTACCTAGTCTTCTATAGCGCGGGTTTTTATAGCATGATCATAATTTTGGCGCTATAGAAGGGTTGACTGTATTTATATTAATTATTAGCTAAAATTTGTGATTTTGCTATTCAATTATTATTAAATAATGCATTTTAAATGTCGTGTCGTCCGAGTGTTTCAGCTGTAATTATTTAATCAACTGAAAATAAGATATCGTGTATGTTTTATGTATACGAAATTACATATTTATTCGTAAATTATTATGGCAATTTTCCGTCATCAATTTTCGTCGGATGTTCACATAATTCATCCTGAATTGAGTTCGTCAGCTTCACTTGAGAGATACCAAATAATGTCGATTATTTATAGCACAGATTACCGATCTTATTTGACCCGAGGCTCTTTCATCAAAGATGCATTCCCTATATTTATTTTTGTATATAATCTATCGTAGAAAAGACAAAGGATATCCTTAGTGATTTTTCGACTCGATCCATCTAAGGTTTTATGTCTTCCTGATTATCGTTGTCTTCCACAAGAGTCGACGGCCTTTAAGCTTGCTTCAATTATGCATTCCTCTTCTCTGATAGGATTCTATGTAGGGCTTAGCTAGAAATATGATTAAAAGTTATTTTCATTATTTTTTTCTGAGAAAAAAAAATCATATTATTTAATCGCATATTAATTGCCATTGTGATCGTAAATCGTTTTTCGTCTTGTTATGCCAAATTGATAATGATATTCATTGTAAATATTTGTTAAGCCAACAAATAAACAAAAATAAGGGTACAAAAACGCAAACAAACAATTTAGAATGTAAAATAGTCATGATTACCAAATAATAGGATTGACCTTAAAGATTACAATTGATAAAAGAGATCATTAATGGGAGGAATACATGTCCTTTTTTTCTGCTATACGTAGTCGATTCTGTCTATTTTTATGTTTCATATATCAGATACTGTGTATAAAAAGAATATTTCATAAAAAAAATATCCGTCATATTAAAATATTGCCACTGGCGTAACGATTCAAATTAGGATTCATCTCGTTGTATTTTTTTTTTCTCGATTTATATGGTATAATTATATAATTTTTATATTGTATAGAATGAAGAAGCTATTAAACCTGTCCAAACAATTAGTTTGATTTATATTTTAGCTCGTTGTGTGTCCAGCTTTGCGTATAGCAACAAGCGACAAGGACAACGGAGCCTAGAAGCTGAGACTTAACAAAGCAAGGGCATCGATGATGGTCTCTTGCAAATTAACAGTGCGTAAAGGAATAGCGAATTTGCGCGGATACATTAATAGTATTCGGTGTAAATGAATTCTTTTGAATGATTCTAGTTCATCTAAACAATTTATCGACGAAATAGACGACCTACTTCGGAAACCCGTTGGTTCAATTCACATACTGTAATTGGATGTGTGAAAATAACATTTTCGCACGAAGAAAATTACTTGGAATGCGCAATGATTTATTTTTTATTCATCCGAGAATCGAGATCAATTCTCAATGATTTGTTTCATCTTATAAAAGCTAATGATTTATTGATAAATCAACGGATGTGCGATGATTTGTTGTTGTTTGTAACGTGTCTTACTTTGACAATAATGGATCGGTCACGCGTGAAGGATTCTGCAGAATGTGTTAGCATTGCCGTTTTATTGTACTAACCGATTAGCTCGTTTTACTGTTCGACGTTTCCTTTGACAATTTTGTCGGTCCTTCAGAAACGACGACCCAAATTACAATTCTATCTAGTTAGCGAATTACAACGCCATATTTTTGCACGGAATCGTGATCTGGCTGAATAAAATGCTGATATACGACACAAAGCGATCGATCAATTCGACTTTTCCGTCAATTAACACCGCCGGTTCCTTCCGCATGTCCGCAATTATCATTATACAGACGTCTATCTCTTAAAAAAAACAGGTTTATCGAGCAAAATTAATGGCCAGATGAATGCCATCTATACTTATATGGAATCAATGACCCAAACGACCTTTACATAAATTATATCTGGTTCACTTTCACTTCTATCACATTCCGGTAACGGATCGAATCGCTTAAAATCGACAGTACGCTAATCTTCTCTTGTGAAACGCAGCGATTTTTCGCATCAATTGCATAAATGCATCGTTTTATTATTGATAATAATAATAAAAATATATTTATTCGAAGGGCGATACGTATTAAACGATCAACCATTGAATAATTCATCATTTTTGACAGTACCATATATTTCGTTATAATATTTCTAAACGCCATTTATCTCATTGCATTTAATTGCGACAAGTGGGCCATATTACTACATCAAACACTTTGTTTTTATTTTTTTATTATTTTCTTTTTTTTTTGATGAGCCAAGTTGCTACAGGTCTATTTTTTTAGACGCGTATAACTCGCAAACGTAATCGTAAAATATCGATCCACTTATATATTCGCCTTGATTATGTATTCAACTATGTCAAGTTATGGTGAATTAAATTCTTCAATGGATTAAAACCGGTTGAATTTCTTGCGCAATTAGAAAATCTTTACATCTCCGACATTCTGCAGATACGTTTATCATTGGATTGTTTGTAATTGTTTCATTTTTGCAATCATTTGCATCGATCTTTGTAATAAAAATATTGTGCAGCCAAAATTGAAAAACGTGTAACGTTCGTCTCATTACGAATTTCGTCGTTGTAATTTTACGATCGTTGCAGCACACACCAATTTATTCGTAATTTTGCTTTGTTGCCTGAAACGACACGCAGATTGATAGCAATGATGTAAATTAAAGGTACGTCTCTTATATGTATTTCATATGATTGCGGTTTCGATGTCATACGGTGTAAATTTAATGCAAAATCGAGGGAAAAATTAGCAAAATCGCAATATTTTATCTCAGATTACATCTAATTTATGTTCTTAACATATCTCCCGCATTAAAAAGGATTATTAAACGTATCTACCGCATAAAAAGAAACCGATAACTTAATCTCCCCCATAAAAGGTACGTTTTAATCGCATAAAAATAGGCGTGTAACATATCCAACGCATGAAAAGATAGCAATAACTCAATCTCCCGCATAAAAAGAGTCCGTATGACGTTGATATTGCATATAATGAAACGTACAACATATCTATCGCATAAAAAGATATCGTTAATACAATCTCCCGCATTAAATTACATTTTATGACGTTCATATGGCATAAAAAGTACGGTAGAACATATCTGTCATATAAAAAGAGACTATAGAACGCATCTGTCTGAAAACAAGAGACTGTGTACCATATCTACCGCATAAAAAGAGCTGTGCGACGTATCAATCGTATACAAAGAGACTGTGAAATGTATATGGCGTATAAAACGAGACCGTAGACCGCAGAACTGTTGCATAAAACAATCTATTATCCTTTTTTTAAATCAATGTATATTCCTATTTTTCTGGATAGTATTAAGTATTTTTAGCATTTATTGATAACAACTGTTTTCTTACGATATGTATCTACTGCATGAAAAGTGGTTATATATTTCTTTGTCAACATTTTTGGTATAAATATTAATAAGCTTCTTTCAATCTTCATCATTTTTATGTGTTGTTTTTACACATCGCATAAAAAATTGTTTTTGCATATCGTCCAATCTTCTGCAGCGATTATAACACAATTATGATTTATAACAAGGGTAAAAATGTTTTTAAATATATTATAATGTGTATTTTTATATGGAAATCGGCAACAAAACATCGTATTAATAATATATTTTTTATGTCAAATGACGAGGGTATGCATGTATAAATAATTTTGAGGTTATATGGATATAAACAAATGAATGTTGTTGACACATTTGGCCATAACAGAAATTGTGCATCGATATTATTATTTTTATTGCAGCACGTTTATAATGTTAAAATAATTTTATTCAGCTATTTCAGTTTGACGCATAAATCAAAGTGAAGAGATCGTTTGAAATGTGAAAATGGAAATTGTAGAACGCTAAAAAGTGCATATAAAAACGTTTATTTTTTTATGAGCTGTCATTTTAAATGTGTCACAATGAAAAGTTTAGTGTTGCCAGTGTTGTTCGTTGCCGTTTGTATCGGTGCCCAAGCCCAAGAGTCAGGTTTCTACGATAGCCGTTATGATTACCTAGATATCGATGCCATACTAGACAACAAACGATTGGTCAAGAACTACATCGACTGTCTGCTGAACGAGAAGCCGTGCTCGCCAGAGGGGAAAGCCTTAAAACGTAAGTAAATGTTTGTTCATTATTATTTTCAAAATAGCGAAACAGAATAAAAAGACGTTTACACATCGACGACTTTCTCGGCGACGGGGAAAGAATTTCGTGTGGACAAGCGGTGTGACTGATTGCGACACAGTTTGATCTTGATGATGCCAGACGATGTGCTCCACGCTAATGATGTTACAAAACGGATAATCATATTTCATTATTGCAGTGTATTAATACGTATTACTCGTATAAATGCTGTAATTTATGGTAATGGAGAAGACACTATGATCATTTGTTGCGGTAGTCTATTCTCTAAGCGGATATCCGCGTTACGATAAAATAGGAAATATACGAGAAAGACAGCGTACCACTTTTATACTACTAATTGTGATTGACTATAAACGATAATCATAGGAACTGTTTAAAATTATGCGGTGTATATACCATAGAGACAGATCTAATACTTTTAGTCATAATTTTGTTTACCGATTACTTTTTGACAATGCAAATTATAACTTGGAAAGATGGCAATGAGGGAGAAACAAGACCTGTATTTTATTTACCATATATAAAGTCGTTTTACACCATTTTTAATGTGTAAATTGTATGATCAACATATCTCCCGCATAAAATAGGATTGTTTAACGTATCTACCGCATAAAAAGATACAGACAACTGAATCTTCCGCATAAAAAGATGTCGTATAATATTCGCATCGCATGAAAAGATACCGCATATTGAATCTCCCGTATAAAAAGAGACCGTATGATGTTCATATCGCAAATAAAGATTCGCGTAACATATATACCGCATAAAAAGTACGGTAGAACATATATTTCATATAAAAAGGTACTATAGAACGTACCTGTTTGATAATAGAAGATTATGGAAAGAATTTCTTAAATATGTATGACGTTGATATCACGTATAACATATCTCCCGCATAAAAAAATACCGTTTACTCAATCTCCCGTATTAGTTTGATATATACCGCTTAAAAAGATACAGCTTATCAAATCTCCCGCATAAAAAATTCCGTTTTCTCAATCTCCCATATTGGATTGATATATATCGCATAAAAGGATACCGCTGACCGAATCTTTCGCGTAAAAAGAGGCGCGTAACATTTTCTACGGCATAAAACGAGTCTGAATAATACTTAAAATAACTGTGGACTGTATTTCCTGCACAAAAGAGAGTAGTAGATCATATATGTCGCATAAATATGATCCATGGATGTATATTCTCGATAAAAATGAATTGTATTAAGTATTTTTTGCATAATTAAGAACTGTAGAACGTGCTTAGAGGATAAAAATGGATTTAATCTCAGCTCTAACGCATATAAGAATATTTGTATTAGTCTTTCCTTGTCCCGTCTATTGTATCGATTAGATGTTCTTATTTTCTTGGAATATTTAACTCATAGCAAGCATTTATTTTTTGTGCGATGAATCAAGCGCATCTATAAATAATATAATCAACGGTATAAAAAGAAATTTGGCTGTATTTACATAATCTTCTCGTTTATTAATAACAGTTTATATAAACATTTTTTTAATGAAAGTTATATCATTAATATAAGACATGTTTGCATGTGTTGAGATTATCGTTTTTTTTGTTTTGATGTTCGGAGGAAATTTAAGAAATGAGGAAGTGCATCGTCTTCTAAAATTGCATTATTATATTTTATCTCGGTTAATCGTTACGACATGTGTATGCGCCAATCTCTTGGGTAATAGCGAAAAGATTTTTTTTCAGTCTTCAGATATTTCTTTGTAATATCTCAATATATTGCACGTTAATACTAATAATAAAAAAAATCGCAGGACGGGTTTAAATAAATTTTCTAATTTATCGTTAACCTCAATGACCCAACGTCCTTCTTAAGGATCCGAAAATATTTGTCCAAAAATTCCATGGAAATTTTTTGTTATACAAAATAAAAATAATATCAATGGAAAGTTTGTTTTGCTGTACAAATGGAAAATTGCATTTTTACCGGACGATAATCTAATAATCGTTATGAAATATTTATATAAAAATTGCATGTGCGTTAATGGCGAAATACATTTCCGCACGTGTTTTATTAGAGACGGAACTACATTATTAAATGATACTATTAACTTTTTATTCCGCGCAAAAAAAGACATAATTATTCACGATTTTTAAAAATATTCAGCAATTATGTGCTGCAACAGACAATGTTCTGTAATTTTGATTGTGATTAATTGAGATGCAAAGGTCACAATTCATTACTATCTCCCGATATGGATTGATTGCCATAGTCTATAATGGTGTTTTATTGCCAAGAAGGTCGTCCGAGTGAATCAAATATGTATAAAAAATAGTTATAGAAGCTAAAGCTATGGCTTTCAATTATACGTAGGTGCAAATTCAATGAAGTAACCGAAATTTTAGGTCAAACCTTGAACGCATGAGGTAAACTAACATGTTTTACACGCGCATTATTAATATATGAAACAAAAAAAAAATGTATTAATACATCGATCTTTAATGTGTTTTAAATTATGTGGGATGATTTAAATATTTTTTTCGATGAACGTATTTTGCAAAATGCCTGACATTTACGATAAAATATACAGATTTGCGTGAAAATGTTGCTAAATTTAAATAAAGAGCAAAATTTCGTCATTTGTTCGATGTGTGTATATGAAATGTCATGTTTTGGCATATGCAATCGTTTTGATATCATTAAAAGATTGCATATGCATAAGGTTTGGTCAAAAAATTAGAAGAACAGGAAATTAATTTATTGGGACTCACTTATTACAAATAACAATGAAACTAATTTGGAAGTACGAAGAAGTACCATGCTGGCAAACCGTTGTTACTTTGGACATCAAAAGCATATTTACGACCGAGATTCCTCTCAAAGAAGACTATATTCAAGCTCTACATAACCCTCATCAGGCCCGTCCTAACATACGAAACTAAATGTTGGGCTCTGACTAAACAAGATAAGAGACAACTGGATTTCCTGGAGATGAGAATTCTGAGACGAATGGAACCGTGTTCAACAACCGGGAATGGCGTATTCGAAAGACCAAGGAGCTGTATCAACTATACAAGGATATACCGGTCACAGCTGTTGTCAGAGTGGCCGGATTCCGGTGGGCCGGTCACGTGTCAAG
Organism: Philopotamus ludificatus; assembly: GCA_022495035.1. NCBI lineage: Eukaryota > Metazoa > Arthropoda > Insecta > Trichoptera > Philopotamidae > Philopotamus > Philopotamus ludificatus. The sequence goes on along the minus strand of JAGXCT010036957.1, from coordinate 105,343 downwards.
GATGCGGGACAGTCAGCTGCGGAAAAGGCTTATGGTTAAGAAGTCTCCAGAAGTCCAAGGCTGAGCTGGATGAGGGGTTGGATGAGGAGTTGGATGAGGGGTTGGATGAGGCCAAGGCTCTACAATTGGGCTGTTGTGCCTATGATGAAAGAATGAATAAATTAATATAAGGTAAACCGAAAAGTAATGACAATTTTGTTATGGTTTTTTACATCAGTTTGTCACCGACTGCCGTCGAGTAAACAGGTAAAATTTAGTATCATTTTGAAGCTCTATTTGTAGTCTATAGTTTATATTTTATCCTTCGTAAACATGTCAAGGTGAGAGATAGATGAGACCCATTTACGATTTTTTATTTTATTTTTATTCGATAAGGGTTTGAAGCCAAAACAAGGTGCTGAGGCCATCTGCAAAATTTATGGAGATGTTTTAACACTTCGAAAATGTAATAGATGGTTCAGAATATTAAAAAGCGGTGATAGAGAATTCAAGGATAAACTAAGATCAGAAAGACCTCTGAAACTGTATGACCCTCGCAAAACCACGAAGAAATTGGTACAATAACTCGGCTATCCCTAGTCAGCATTACAAGACCATTTGAAAAGGATCGGTAAAAAAGGAATTTGGGTATTGTACAAACTTCCGCTAACAACAGTGAACCAAAGGATGAGACTGATCCGTTTCTGAGAAGGATTATTACTGGTGAAGAAAAGTGGCTGCTGTACAACAGGAGAAAAAACAAATTCAAATCAAGTACCAGTTTCAACCCCTCGATCATTTGGTGAGATATTTTCGGCATAATCCATAATTTGGTCTATATTTTGGATTTTTCTACTAATCAATATGACGCGTAAATAACAGGCACACACGGCATGTTCCGCCGCAGACTGAGGATACCCCCCTGGTAGACCGACCGCCAAACTCTTCCGGTACGTGTCACTAGTATACGTTTAATTCGTACTTGGACATTGTACCGAATGCGAGCGAGAAAAAACATTGCGCTCGTTTTTCACAATTGCGGACAATAAAAAGCAATGATTATTTTTAATATTTATTCTTTAGACTTTTTTAGACAAATACAAAAAGTTTGTGACATATAAGAAAGATCAAATTATTGGAGTCTCAAATAGACCCCAGCAGTTGGATTTAGAAGTTCTACAGCATCCATCTTATCCAGCAGATAGTAAGCTTTCAAATTATCAACTATTTAAATCTTTAGAGCGTTCACTTAGGAATAATTATTTACGAAGACGTAAAATAACACAATTTTACAAAAAAGCAATTGGAAAATTGCCCGACTGAAAAAAAAATAATGATAACTATGGATATTATCTTACAGAGAATGTTCGTATAGTATTTACTTTACGGTTTACCTTATATTAATAAATAAATAAAGATTTTTTTTAAAAATCAAAGATTCAACATACTTTATTATCAAACTTCGTATGTACAATTTTCCAAAAATAAAAAAAAACCGGTCACACTAGTCACGTATCTGGTTTCGGTATCAGATTACCGTGAATTCACAAAGCGTATTGCGAAAATAAATTAAATCATTGATCCTTGGCATACTAAACAGCAATTAGTCGATGCATCGATTTATCAAAAGATCGCTACCTTAAAACAATCCGTGATTGAAAGGCGTAAAAAATAATTTAAACGATGGCGCCACGCGATGTTGCCACACTCCTCACGCGCCGAAGAGTTTTACTTTTTATTTTATTATCAAAATAAATAAGTTATGCTAATTTTTTAATATATATATTTTCTAATGTTGTCGTTTTAAAATATATTAAAAAAAACGAACGTCTAGTTCCCAACACGAAATGCCGCGCGGACAATGACCGTAAAATGCAGTTTTACGGCCAAGTTTCTAGATTCTGGCCGGTCTTTTATCATTCAATTTGAACATTTGATACTCGCCGGTTAAATATTTGTCGATTATTTACGACAGACTACTTATACTTCCTGCTGGCTTTCACCATTCATGCACACGACGTTTGTATGTAAATAAGTTGTAACAACTACCGGTCTTTAGTTTTGCACGTCTCATTTAGACGCATAAATAAAAAAAAAAAATTCCATAATGAATTCATTATGAGAAATGGTTAAGTCTTCATTCACAAAAAGAAAAGGATTGCTCTACTTTTCTATGAGTTTTCCGGTGCTAATTGTGTTTGAACGTTGAGGATCGCCTGTATACAATCTGCTGTTGACCCAAATTTTTAACAAAAGCTTTCATATTAAGTAAGCTATAGAATTACGCGTCTGAAAATCTCGTGAGCAGCGAATAAAAATATGCGTTTACTTTACTACATTTTCAAGTAATGAAAGTATTTAGTTTTGCAGTTTAATGAAAAATTATGTACGTATGCATTTTTTGTCGTTGAAAATACAACTAGTAAACCTATCTGTCGCATAAGAATAAATTAAAGAATGTCTCTACCATTTAAAATTGTGTTTTCGTTGTATCTATTGCATAAAAGAGAATGTGGAACGTATCTATCACATTAAAGGAGACAAAACAACGAATTTATAGTATAAGAACAATCTATGGAATGCATTCACTGCCTAAAAAGAGACTGTTAATTGTATTTACCACAAAAAAAAATAATAATAATGCATCTACCGTATAAAAGGGAGACTAAATAATGTCATTGATTTTGTACAAAAAATTGTTGGGAATCTTTTTTTTTGGGAATTTTTTTGTGAATTTTTGGGAATAAAGGGCGCATTAAATTATCGCATAAATACCCATCCTTTGATTTACGCAGGTTATTTTTATGCTGTTTTTTGTACTATTTTATTTTTAAATTCACATTTAAGCAGAGGCCGCTCGTCCATATACACTGCAGAGTTGCAGCACCCCCAAACAAATTAAAGAAAAATATATTTGTGTATACCATTATGTCTATTGATTACGTATTATGTATACGAAAATATAAATTAAATTTATATTTAGTGATACGTGTAGATCAAGAGCGCTGTCTGTTCGTTCGCGCTACCAGCGTTGTGTATAGGATGGATGCGGGGCGGCAACGGGGTGGTGGTTGGATGGAAGTTGTGTTGCTCTGCGGCTCGAAGTCGGGTGTCCCGCGCCTTCCATACTTGAGTCACTTTTGAAATATTTAAATATTTAATCTTCCGCAACACCCCCAAATATTGCAGGTTATTTCAGTATCCTAGGATTTAAACACACAAACACATGTTAAAAATTATTATGGACTTTAATAAAGATGAAGCCAACCCTCCTATAACGCCGCGTTAGGGAGCTCAGTATAGAAACCCGCCCTATAGAATCTTAGGCACCCATACATTTGGGGTTAGGTTTTTTTTAATCGTATTTTGTAAATGAACGAAATCAATACATTTAACATTTCTCCAACTGCGTCGTCCGAATGGGATCTATTTATAATGGAAAATAGACCCCAAGCATTTCAAGCCAAAATATTAATCTTCATTAATATCTAGATTTTATTTTTAAACAATTTTAAGAATAAAAAATAGAATAGTTATTCATGATATACTTTCTATACTTTTCTACTGATCAATACGACGCGTAAATGACAGACACACTCGGCGATGTCCCGCCGCATACTGATGACAAATCCCCGACTACTGAGACCGCCGAATTCTCGCGGCACGTGTCAACTAGTATGTTTCACTCGCACTCGGTACATCGTACCGGATGCGAGCGAGAAAAAACATCGCGCCAATAGCAACGGCAGAGAATATTGATGTTTTTTTTTTTTTTTTGCAATTGCGGACAATATAGATAAGATATCTTTTATCGTTTTTTTTTTATAAATCTATAGATTCGATTAGATATTATATCAAATGTATTAAACTATTTATATATTTAATTTTAGAAAAATAAGTTTTTATGTTCATTTTCTTATACGGCCCTTCGTTGAATAAATCTAACGCATAAAATTAGCTTTTATATTTGCTCAGAATTAATTAATTAAGAATTTGAAGCGACTTAATCAAATACCAAAAAAAAAATACATATATATTATATTAAAAAAATATTAACTGGTTTATTAATTTATTAAAAAATTATATAATACAACAATAATCAAAAAAACATAATGTAGCACAAGAAAAATATTCGAATAAAAAATAAATATGTCAATTATTTGCATGTTTGATGAGATCTAATAATACAAAGAGTATTTAACAGTGGAAACGTATCTCGTGTCTATCGATTGAAATGTAGTACGTGAGAGAAACTGCATTTTTCTATTAAACCCCATTATATATAGACATTGAAAATAAATAAACGCCATTGTCAATATCACGATTATGAATACGAAAGGTTATCGTCGTAAATTATAGTTCGGATTATGTTTATTTATGCAAAATGCAAAAAAAAATAGAGAGAGGTTAAATGTTGTGATTTATAATATAAATCCATAGTATCTTATTTTGATTCAGCGTATTTTTTTATTAGTCACCCATAACACAACAAAGCCACAGAGGGATACTGTACGCACAGATCGGCGATATCATAGATTAATTAAAATATTTATCACGTCTTCTTGCATCATGCAATGTTCAATCGATCACATACAGAATAATTCCACTGAATATGTACATATATATCAGGAAGTGACTTATCTTGTCTCGTTGATAGGTACATAACTATGCTGCGGAATAAGTAAGTATAAATAATTATTGAAATGTGCAGTTATTATGAATACTCGAAGGCCATTATGCATTGTGCACGATCGAATTATATAACTATTTTTTTAACTATGAAATTCTCACTACTTTGTATAAATTTCGTTTATTTAAATTCATATTTACAGTTGATGAAGGTTAAGTATCGATTAAGCAACACAGAAAATCAACGGAAGCAATTTAATGGCACGTATCTCTGTCAGTCGAACTAGAAATATGAGATTTGAGAGTGAGAAACCCGTATTTTTTATGAATACATGTACAAGGTTTGGTGAAAAAATTTGAAGAGTTTTTGAATTTCGCGGAAACACTTGACGTATCTTGACATTGGTAACCGTATTGAATGCTTAATTTATTGTCAGTTGTTGAAAAGTTTTCACCTCCACGACATCGTTATAATGCACCAGCCTCTGTATTCGACGAGCATATTCTTCTATGACTTCTTTAGATTCCCAAAGATAAAAAAATAACTATGATACGTCAACGTTTTGTCAACATTTGAGGAGATAAAGACATAATCATCGAAGAAATGGCGTTCTAGACTTAACATTGTTAAAAAGCGATGATACGTCGTTAAAATTAATATTGGTAAATAAATAAAGATGTTATTGAGAAAATTGCAATTTCTGCATATATTTTTTTATCAAAACTCGTATTTCTCAAACACGTTTTTAGAATAAATGCAAAAACGAACGGATGCGTTTCAACTTTGTAAACTGGTCTCATAAATTCAAACACATGGTTCATTATCCTCATCCGTGCTATATATTTATTTTAATAACTGCATCTGATACACTCACTCAACTCTTTTTTTATACGGTAGATATTTTCCTTTGAAAACCGTGTAAAAATGTGATAGAAATCATAGAAAACTTGAAGTAAAGAAAATCGTCTAAAAATATAGTATCCATTTGATATTTTAACCTAGCCGTGCCTATCTGAGACCCCATTTTTTTTTATTTTTCTCGAATAACTCTTATAATATAAATCCTGCATGTCAAAATTTTTTTGTATTTGTCTAAAAATGTCTATATCATTTATCTATATTGTCCGCAATTGCAAAAAAAATTTAAACATCAATATTCTTTGCCGTTGTCATGAGCGCAATGTTTTTTATCGCTCGCATTCGGTACAATGTGCCAAGTGAGAGTAAAACGTAAAGTATACGGCATATCATGAATAACTATTACTATTCATATCAATATATTGACTTGAAATACTTGGGGTCTATAATAGACCCCCTTCGGACGACTCAGTTGTTTTTGAGCCGCCGTGACGGATCGGTTAAAACGATTTAATAAATAGTCGAGTATACATTATATACTATAAATAATTATATTATTATGTCCTTGATGCGCATATAAAAAGAATATATATATGTAGAAACGTTATGTAATAATGACGTTATAATAATAATTAAAATCTGCACAACAAGTTTCTTGCACAATTAAGAATCCTATGCAAAATTCGTATTAGAAAGGATAATACAAGGAATGCTGAAAGGCAAGTACTAGAATAATCGTGGTAAAAAAAACACCATTACTTCACCTTGAACATATAAATGAATACTAAAATATTCAGTGCGTCACAGTATCGATTATTAGTATATCAATATCGAGATAATGCGTAATTCTTTTGTGTATATATTAAAGTTTTCAATAGCATCGATACTCGGGCAAAGTAACCCCGGAGATGGCGGGTAATGGCCGTGCGCCGTGTTGTTTTGTTCGATTCAAATAAAAACAAATGAATTCACATTGCCAATTTTAAACGCACGTCATTGTGCAATATTACACAATTCGACGTTTATTGTCATTGTCCATTATTCCCATTTATTCCACGTCACCGTTGCGTTATTGATTTGCTTAGTTTCGAGATCCTAGAGCTCTAGTGCATTTTGATTGTTTGGTTCCTTGACCTCGTTAGCAGTACATATAAAAACCATCTATGGCATGAAAGTTTTTGTTGTTGCTCAATCTACTGTCACTTATATGTTGATATGTCTTTTTCAGGAATGCTTCCAGAAGGTCTTCGTACCAAGTGTGCTCGTTGTACGCCGAGACAGAAGCACAACGCTCTAGCAGTCGTAAGAAGACTGCAATCTGAGCATCCCGCGGAATGGAAGCGACTTGCAGCGCGCTGGGATCCCACGGGAGATCTCACGAGGCGATTCGAAGATTATCTTGAAAAGGATGACAACAATCGCATAGGTACGTAGTATTGAAATCATCAGCAATGATCATGATTAATTGTTTTTATTTATTTTAAGGGTCTGAAAAGCCTGTCCAGCCGCAAAAACCTGCTCAGGCGCAAAAGCCTGTTCAGCCTCCAAAGCCTGTTCAACCCCCCAAACCCGTCCAGCCCCAGAAACCCGTTCAGGCTGTTCAGCCAGTGCGGCCCTTGCCACAAACCCCAGCAATTAACAATCGATTCGCTCCCGTTGACGAAGAGCAACCATCGTCTTCCGATATGCGTCCAACGATACGATCAGTGCCCAGTTCTTCCATGAGGTGATAATTACAATCATTACCATAAACGATATTTATATAATTATATATAATTATCGATTTTATTCACAGAATGCCGACAGATTCTGCCACCACCACTGAATATATTCCAACGTCGACATTCCAGACTAGTACAAAAATCAATGAAGTCCCCACCACGACATACAAAGCACCTACGCGACACAAAATTAAAACTAACCCAACCAGAAGACCGGAATTTACTCTACCGCCGCCAATCAAAGTCGATCTTACGCCAATTTATGCAGGCACCATGGGATTGATAGATCATTTCGGCAATAAGATCATCAGAACCACGGAATTGGTGACGGATCTGTTGAGGAACACTGTCAGAGTCGTTGCCGGCGGAAAATATTAAAATTGTGATTTTTATTATTATATATTATATATAGAATATGCGAATCGTCAATCGCAAATGTGAACATATCAATGCGAAATTTTATTTTTAAATATCCTAATAAATGTGTCCATATATTTATTTGATTATATGCGACGATTTAGCGTTGCCATTGCCCGTGATATTTTGACAACAGTCGAATGTATGTAAAATTATTATATTTAGACTGATGTGTTTTTATATATCATTTAATTTAATTATAATAAGTAGATAAATATGTTTTATTTTTAGCAATTTGATATAATTTAAAATGGAATCATCATCGTGATAAGCCAGAATAATTTATAAATCATTATTTTGTACAGTTTAGGCATGTTAATAGGTTTTTATTAGGATTATTTGCATGTAAAATTATTAAATAATATTTGTATAAAAATGTGTTTTATTCCCATAGACGACTTTAATTTTTAAAATAAAAACAGTGACATCTCTATGAAATTAAATTAATCAATTTAATTTATACATGGTTCGATTCTAAACTAAGTTTTACTAAATAATCAAACCACAGTTTTCTATTTAAGAAAAGTATTCGCGAAAATCTAATCTAATCCAATATGTATAAATAGATATGTTGACATATGTTTGTTGTACATTAATGTGGTAAATTCTCTCTTTTTAAAAACATTCTCATTGTATTAAAGTGACGTATAAAAAACGCATTACCAAATCTGTTTGCCATTATGTTCTGCGAATTTCTCATTATGAAATGCATTGCCATTAACTGTTCGCTGGTATATGTATGTATGGGTTTATAATATAAAATTTTGCTAGAACCATTACATGCACTTACGCAATATTGATTGGAAATTCTGCGAGAGTTAATTGTAAGTTACGTTTATTGACTTGTGGTTCATTTAAATAGTAATAGGATATAATATAATAAAATCATTCTACTTGTTTTCTTATGAATATAGTCATAACTCTTAGAACAGGAAAAATCAAGTATTGAAATTGCGCGTTTCGTTTAAAAATATACGACATTTCAATATATTTCAATTAATTTTAATGGATTTTGCGATTTTGCACAAAACAGCTTAATTTATATTCAAAATACGAATAAACTAGCCGTTTCGTGTATTTTATTAATTACAAAAAATGCGAAATGAATGTTAAAAATATATTTATTACACAGACACATATAGTTATTTATTAAGAATAACATTTCTCCTACGTTTATTCATACATTTTTTCTTAAAAAGATATTAATTTTGAAAACTATTTAAAATTTACATTGAAAAGTAATTGAACATAATTGTAATTTTACAAAGAATTGTTTATTTAAAACAATTTTTTGTATGAAGATCGTGTGCCATATATTTTCTTTTGAATTCGATGAATAATGGATGTAATTAGTAATGTTTGTAAACGACTTATTCTTTAAAAATTGCAAGGTTAGTAAGCTTGTAATCATTGCAATGGATAGGTGGAAGTATTTTTCAGATGAAGTTTTTTCAACACAAAAATCTTGTGATACCAATACCAATATTAATAAAAACGGGATGCTGTAAAATAAGTATTTAAATGTTTTTGAATAAAAAAAAACTAATGCAATCAATGTAGAGTCGTAAAGGCGTGAGAATATGGCCATGAACTATGGCAAACATGGACAAGGCTATGATTTAATTGCATTTTGGCACTTTTGACTTTCTTTGAAAACTATTTAGTCATCCCATAAATAATGCGTTTTTGTTTTTAATTCCATGAACTAAAAGTTGGAGAGGGATGGGATAGACTAATTGTTTATTTTGTTCCCGTTTTTAAAGCTGCCAATTTATTGGACCGTGTTTCAGCATGCTAGTGTGAGACAAAATCACGATCCTTTTTTTCATTGATTGGTAACAAAAGAGGAGAAATGAGTGTTGTACAATAATGTAACTCAGAAAAGACGTTAAACGTCGTAGGAAGAAATCCATAAAAAAGGTAATTTTTGTGTTTGGTGGAACTGCAGGGGTATTATGTATTTCGAACTCTTAGAACGTTATCAAACAATTGCAGCGAAACGATATTGTCAACAGTTTAACATCCCCCTTGAAAAATATAGATCAGAAAAACAGAAAAGATCCCACTTAACATTAATACGGAATTTACTATTTACTACCTAGTTAAACAACACTCATTCGCGTCAAAGCTAGCGATCCAGGGCAGATACAAGAATGCCCAAACACATACGTATACGGTTCTGTTATCATATTTCAGCTTAGTATTTTTTTTATCAGAAGAAATGTGTGTGGGGCAGTGTCGCGGTTGCCCATAAGGACGAGCCGCCCCTGTGAATAACTATTTTTATTCTTAGAATAATCCATTTTTTAATCAATATTTTGACTTGAATTGCTTGGGGTCTATTTTCCATTATAAATATATCCCATTTGGATGACGTGGTTGTTTACGAGCCGTTACGACGGATCGGTTAAATAAAAATACACGTATTTTTCATATTTTTTTAAGACAACATATTCAATTTAGATAATTCACATATTCATGTATGTATACGATACATAGAATTAATCAACATCTTGACTTGACATGATTGGGGCATATTTTCATACAAAATAGACCCCATCGGCCAAAGACATTGGTTTTGAGCCGCCGTGACGAATAGGCTTTTTACGCCAGAAAGAAAAACAAAAGTATTCTATTTATCTTTTTTTTCTTTTTTCATTATCTTCTCGAATTCGATATTAGCGATCTCAATGTTACAAATATATATTATTTTTAGAAAAAATCAGGAAAACTCCCCCTCCCCCCTCCCCACGGTCGTGAAACTGCAGGGCTGTATGTGGAGGGCCCGATGATCTGCATCATTTTGCCTTAAGGTAAGGAAATCATCACTAAGTTCTGCGGAACACTTAGTGAATATGGTTCGATATATGACCGTTAGAGTAGCCAACTGAAAAAGATGGTTGGCGTGATTCGTTTTTCAATTTAATTTAGGGAATACCGTTACATTATTAATTATTTTTGTTATGAACAAAAAACGTATTGAGAACTGGGGCCCCATTCATTCAGGGGGCCTCAAACCCTTGAATTAATGAGGCCCCAGGCGCGCTTCTTATGCGCCTAAGAAAAAATCCATCACTGACTGGACCATTAAACATTCACCTTATATTGCATGTGGATGCATTATAGAGTTCACATTTAGACCCTTATGCACCGATCAGAGTACAGTAATACCCCCGATAACGCAAAAGTTGGGACCGCGTTATTAGAACAACGCGTTATCTGGATAATGAAGTACATACATAATTTAGGGTTACGGATATTTCGCAAATACAAATCTGCTATAACTAAGAACAATGTAAAAAAATATGAATCTTGACGGCCAAGAGGCAAACGGCATAGAGTTTACGGTCAAGCTATGCACGAATAGAGTGCGCTCGCGTTATTAAAGGGAACACGCGCTATTGGGGGTATTACTGTATATTGAATCCAGATTAATATATATATAATATATATATAAGTCCGTGTTATTTCCACATTGAACGGTTAGAAAGAATAAAAGATTCATTTTCTGCTGAATCAATTTTATAAAACAATTCAATCCTCGCTTAACCCTTTCAGTGCGGGGCGCATGACGTACATGCGCATACAAATCGTGTCC
>JAGXCT010036957.1:35613-93691 GCA_022495035.1 Philopotamus ludificatus | reverse complement strand
TACCTCGCCAAAAAAATAATTTGGTCCAAAACGGCGCCGCACTCAGATGCAGAGTCGTGTTTAGACCCGCCGCATTGAAAGGGTTAAAGGAGGTATAACTTTATTCGTTCCACTAGTACATCCATTAGGCTTTGTACTTTATGAAATACACTGCAATGGAGTGACTCAAGTTGTTGAAACGCTTCTCCCTCCCTGCATCCTAACCGTGTACCACGGATGAATTGCATCATGGCTTCCAGTGATCGGCCATTGTTGTGTAAATGATATACAGCTCGTTCGACATCTCCGGCAGGGTAACGAACTGCCTTCGTGTACACACTTGGAGTTCTCGAAGCTCGGCTCAAGTTATTTGGTCACTCGTGTCGGACATGTGTCGCATATATAACTGGCCGGTTGGCCAACTGCTCCCCAGTACAGACACCTCCAGCTCCAAGGTTTCTCTTTCGCTTCCAGCAGCATCTCAGTCCGCTGTCACTTTTTACCAGCGTGTCACGCACCACTTCATCGGCCACCGTAAGTGAAATCGAAAGTGAATCGACAACTGTCCTAGCCCGACCGGTAAAACCAACGCTCTACATTGAATATTTTTCATCTCTTATGCAACTTGACGAATCCTATGCCATTTTTGACATGTATTCAAATTCAATAAACGCTTAAATATATTTTGATTTAGTCATTTTTAGTCAAAATAAATTTAACATCACCGGATATAATCCAGAATCGTTAAAAATTATTGTTAAAGAATCGATATTATAAATTCTTAATCAGAATAAAAATATTTTAAGATCGTTTAACTTATACTTTTTTGAATATGCTTAGCCTCAATGAAGCGCAATAAATTTTTCGCAAGTCAATTAACGTCTTTACTTCTACTAAACATATATTTAGATCAATTTATTTTGTCATTTATAAAATTATTGATTTATTCAAAGTCCGAAATGTCAAATGACTCGAGAATTAAATTATGACATTCGACATGAATTCAAAATCCATTGTACAAGTTTTTATAAAAATATATGATTAACAAAGTCAGGAATATAAAATATCGGGTCAAGAAAATTCGCGAAATTTTATGTCGCCGCAAATTTGGTTTTTAACAAAATAAATATGCAGGATATTGTTCACTTTATTCCCTTTTTTTTAATTTATTCACCAATATTGTTTATCATAGATACGTGTACGATTCTTCAAAAAATATGTAAAAGTCACTAGTGGCCTTAGCCGGCGAATACGGAGGTTGTTTTTGCCAAGAATTCTATCCATATTTCTCATTTTCCACAAGTGTATCAACAAAAACCTCAAAAATTATGACAAATGTACAAAAATACATCATATTTTAATTAGGACTTTGTAAAAAATTGTTATTAAATTAACCAAGAAGTCAAATGATCTAAAAGCTTCGAAAATTATTTGTTCCTTATATGACTATTTACTTCTACTATATATATTTTTTAAATTCTCTATTATACATATATATATTGATGTACTATATTTAGATTAATTTCTTATGCGTTTTGATCAAATTATTTATTAAATATTTACTAAATCAAAAATATGATGATAATATTTTTTTAACAAGTAAACCGCGTGTTAAATTATGATATTTGACAAGAATTCTATATAAATGGGTATACTGTAAAAGTTTTTATAAAAAAATCAGGGATATAAAAAATCGAGTAAAAAAAATGGTTTTATATAAATGAATACGCAGAATTTTTGGTTTTTCTCATTTTTTATATTTATTTACCACTTTTGTTTCGTATAACAAATAAATTATAAAATTTAACTAATTTAGCTGAATTATATCTCATATGACCTTAATTAATCAGTCTCATCACGAATTTTCTCCATTTGTTGAAAGAAGTACATATCAATACATCCTCGGCCATGTAGTAATGCAAATCTTTCGTCCTCATTCTTCATTGGACTAAAACATTAATGATGATCTAACACGTTCATTGTCAAAACGATATATGTATATTTAATATCCTTAAAATATCTAATAATATAAATTCTTTTCAATTCAATAATAGTATTAATTTATACAATACGCATTTAATCTATGTGAATTTGTAAAATAAATTAATATCCTGCATATGAATTTTAGTTAATATGCCTAAATTACTAAATATGCCTGGTTATACGATAATAGTACGGGTTTTTCATTATTTTATCGTGGTTTTCCTTGTTTGTGTTGTTTATTTTAATATGTTTAATATTTATTCTTTCTAGTTAAAAATGCGTTCTTTACTTATTATTATGTTGGCTTTGACTTTGGCAATGGCGGCCAAACAAGACACAAAATACTCGTCAAAGTATGACAATGTGGACGTTGACAGGATCTTAGCCAACGACAGAATTTTGAACAACTACATCAAGTGCATGCTGGACGAGGGACCGTGCACAGCCGAAGGACGAGAGCTCAAAAGTAGGTTTTATTGCAACATACATATGCATTAATTAACGCGTTATGGCCAAATGAGGCCGAAATTAATTAAAAAATATGTATAATATGCGTATAAAATTATTTAAATCCAATGATACGTCAAAACGAGTATAATGTAATATACATAATAACCGTGTGATCAAATTAATATGCAAGAAACCGCAATGATTTAAATACTGTATTGCGAAAACGTGACGCAAAAATTAGTACGACATATTTCAATAATTAACATAAAATAACATTGTTGTTGTACGATTTTTTCGGTAATATATCATAAATATTTTGTAATATTGTAATATGTTTGCGTATTGAAACTGACAGCTCCATATTTTTTAAATAAATGCTTCAATCTTAACAGCATAAAATATGTCCATCATCTTTTAGCTGTCATATAAAAGAATTAGTGAAATATTTCAATCAGTAATAAACAGGAGCGGCTCGTCCTTTCGTATTCCGTATTACCGTATACAGAAGGTCGCTTTTCGTTTGCTGAGTAAAGCTCTGTTTGGGGCAGACCTGTATATGCCCCGTCGGTCTATATTTTCTACTCAATTCGAAAAATAAACAACAACGTCAACGATTTTCAACTATGTTTTGCATTTCCCTTTTCTCGAGTTGGGATATCATCATAAACTGATTGATGAAAATTTTTTAAAGCTTCCATAATTAGTTCGATTCGAAATTTTCGAACGCTCATGCAACTTTGTTTTATACACTTTGAGGACAAGAGTTCAAAGATAAATATTAACACTCAAGCACCCACTGTTATCAGGCGAAACTTACATCTAATCCCGCATCTTTTTATCTATCTTGCGATTTTGCGCGGCTCTATAAAAAATGCTTAATAACTTTTTTCCTATTGGAGATAATTTGGTCAAAAAGGAAGTATTATACGTATAGGATACTTATATTAGATTATTGGAATATTTAGATAAGAAATACAATTTTCGAGCTGTGAAAATTATGATTTATTGTATTTTAGACGATAAAAAACTTTAGCATTGTAGTAAAGGATATGACGGGTTGTACCACATAAATATTCCAAAAAAGTTATTTTGTTGAATGGATAAACAAAAATATAAATTCGTTACAGTCGATGTGTGAGTACTGGAAAGTTTTCGATCCAAATAATCTATTATTTCCATGGACAGTTTTCAACCATAAATACCTACATATGTCATATATTTTACAAAGGGCATGCAGAGCAATGAATGAAACTGTGTCGACTCGTGAAACATTCAAAGAAAGCCTTTTGTAACGTATTAGATAACATGTTTCGTGTGAACTCGCGTTAGTGCGGGAGCGGGTGTTTACCGTTTACGAAAATTTCCGCACTAACGCGGGACCGGGTCCTTGAGTGTTAATAAAAACGATTTCCGTTTGATTTTGTAAAAAATACATATTTTTATATTAAGTGTTTAGTTTATTAATATTTATATTTTGATAAAAATTATTTTCACTTAATTTCGCAATAAAAAAAATAATAATTCTTATTATTTTTTTGGATCGACCTCACTGTACTAAAAATATATACAGTTCGTCTTGAAAATAAAGGGCCTTTCCCTTCAACCTCATCACGCCCCACCTGTTTTTAATGTCACGAGCCGCCCCTGATAATAATTATTATAATTTCGCCACAATATTTATGTATTAATTTAAATTATTATTATTTTGTAGAAACTTTACCAGATGCTTTAGCCAATGGATGCACAAAATGCAATGATAGGCAGAAATCAACGTCAGAAAAAGTATTCAAACACTTGACAAACAAACGACCGCGAGATTGGGATAGGCTCACCAAGAAATTTGACCCACAAGGAACATATAAGCGAAAGTACGAAGAAAAATTCGGAAAGGCAGCTTACTAAATTAAATATATACGTAATAAAAATATAAATCTCTGCAAAACAATAGAAGACTGAACATAATATATGGAATTTTATCTTTGTTATTATATTCGTCAGCATTATACTTACATATAATTAATTGTATAACGTATTATGGTATGGTATTACTTCATATTATATTCCGGTGATCATATGGAACCTGTGATTGAATGATATATTCTACTCCGTTCAAATAAAACATATCAGTTGATAGCGTAAGAGGTTACAAACATTTCTTGACATTGAATGTATTATATCAGTTAATAAAAAGATTGTCCAATCATCTAGCGTCTATCATATTTGACCTCTTCTCGAACTTAATAAAAAAAAGGATTAAATAACGGAGGAATGAAAAATATTTCTGCTGCTCACATCAATGTAATTATATCAAAAAATAAATACACAAGACACAACAATGAGATTCATACAATCAATGTATCTCATATAAAATTATAATATACATTTATAACAGGTTTACATGGAGATAAATATAAAATAGTAAAAGTATTGTCATTGAATTACAACATTAATCACATTTTAAATTTAAAAAATTATATATTAGGATTCCCTAAAAATATATAACAAAAAATATGATAAAATATGGACCGAGTATAGTTTATTAAACAAATATCCGATATGTAATATCATAAAACGATTGGTCCCCGAACATGCATGTCGGAAAATGCTCATATTAACATATACATAGCAAGATATATGGATGTATCTAAACATTCAAAGCGTATCACAATATATTTTTATTACATTCATAGGTTATCCGTATATATAGACGTGTCCTTTATTCGATTATAAGCTCTGTTTCGTTGTTCTTTGTTACCAAGCCGATGAGACTGCCGTTCTTAGGACGACCCTGCTCTCTGGTCCACTTCATGAATAGTTCGGCAACGTACTGTAGAGTAGTCCATGTGTGAAAGTCGGCTTTCGGCATCCATTTACGATTCATTGGTGTATCCAATGTGACCGGCATAATCGCTACGGCTAAAGAACGTTCAGGAAGTCCGGATCCTTTGGTACCCAGTGAGCGGGTCAATTGATGAACGGCAGCTTTGGCCATGCCGTATCCGATCATCGAAGGAGTACCTTCAAGAGCGGCTTTAGCTCCTGTCAACACGACGAGACCTCCCGGGGCCAAGTGCTTGGCGGCAATGGAAGCCGAGATGGTGGAGCTCCAAACTGATTGTTTCCACATAAGGTCGGCAGCTTTGCTCAGCTCTTTCTCAGCATTGCCACCGGCCCAACCACCGGCGACGCATATAACTGCGTTTAGTTTCTCGCCGGCCAAAGAGGTAGTTACTGCTTCGAGCACCTGTTGCTCCTGATCGGGCCATGTGGCATTTTGGCTGACGGTGATGCTGGAATCGGCGGATTCGTTGGCCTGCAGGTCTACACTGGCCACCCACCAGTCGTTAGCCTTGAAGTGGGCCACACAGGCCGCGCCGAGGGCCCCCTTGCCGCCGTACACCAGCACACGAGACACGGACATGATGCTTAACAACCACGCGGACACTGACTCCAAGCGATTGTCGCCACGAGCCTTGAATACAACTGGAGTACTTTCGCTCTCCGGCGGTTACACCACTTGGCGATTGCGGTCAATCAAAGTGATTGTAAAATTGGCGGGTTGTGCGCAGACCGGTCGATAACAGGAAACTGTCAAAGTTTAGGGACATCTGACGACATATCATTATACTAAAATGGTTTGAACATTGAATAAATAAATATGAATAATTGTGAATGGTTTAAGTCTTTACTAACAAAACAAAAATAAAAAGAACTATCGTAACAAATTTATTAATTCTGTAATATCGATATTTAAACATTGACCTTGAACATAGACTACAGTTTTAAAATAGTTTATATTTTCTTTTTCATCATAGATTTTTATCTCAATCTTATGTTATCAAATCAATATCTGGCTAGTATGAATATAAAAAATATGTATTTATTTAATTATTACGATAATAATTGAATTGAGAGATAAATCTGGAAGTAAATTTATTGTAGAAAGAATATTTAATAAATAAGATTATTATTAGTAAATTCAATTTTAATTAAACAAATATGTATATAAAAAAAATGAGTGGATAATAAGAAAGGTTTTAGAAAGCAGAAAAGGTAGTACATCCGCTGTTGAAAGTCTTCAATTATTGTTAAAAAAAATATGCGACAATTCTTATTGTTGGTAGATCCGAAGAAACGACTGAGAATTGAAGAATGAGACTGGAAAAAACGATCACAACTAAAACTATTGTATTCTTCATCTTCAAGTATCTTGTCCGTTTTCGGACATGAGCGATCTACTGGTTCATCTTTATTCTCCATAAATTTGGAGATTTATGACTGGAACAATTCGATCCAGTTGCAAATGTTGTAGAATCACGAAAGCTACTTTTTTCCCGACCTCCGTTTACCTTTGACTCTTTCCTCCATGAATGTGAATGACTCTTTCCTCCATGATCTATAGAAGGCGATACTTTGGTCCACGATTGATGTGTTCAAAGTACAAAATTTTACAGTGTCCAGAAGCTCTCTCTCCTAGTTAAGACGTTGAAGTACCGTTGAATTATTGACGCCCTTCGTCCATGGAATCTTCAACATTGATAAGGTTGGATAGTCAAGTAATGGGAAAAATTAGTTGGTCTTAGTTGCGTTTCAGTGCAGATGTATCTTCCTATTTCTATAAAATTTTCATAAAACATGTGTTCTGAGTTCTTATAAAAGTACAATTTATTTTACAATACTTAATATTCATCATGATATTCAATCATGGCGGTTTTGAAACCAACGGCGTCGCCCGAAGGGGGTCTATTTACAATAGAAAATAGACCCCAAGTATATCAAGTCAAGATATTAATGAATTCTTCATCAGTATCTTGACTTAAAATACTAAAAAATAGATTATATTAAGAATAAAAATAGTTATTCATGACATGCTTCATAATTTGGACTCAATCGGCTAGGTTAAATGTTCTTTTCACACTTGCAAAAATATATAATATTATATTCAGGAGCCCCTCAAGGTCCCCTGAATGCCAAGGGCCCCGATGCCTTGTATTGTTTTGCCTCAAGGTAGTTTCTCGCCTGGTGAAACACGGTATTTATTTTTTATTTAAATATGTGTCTGAAAAAAGGATTTTAGTATTGTTTTTCCATTTTTACATGTAAGCAATCTATTGGCCTTTATTATATCTCCATAAACTTGGTGATTTTTCCACTTTTCTCTCAACATTCGGCCATTAAACTTTCGTTAATGGTAAAACCATTCAATAATTCGAACACTGAAAATCTTCCATATGTGTATTAAATTAATTAAACAAATAGTGATCTACCCTTTTCCCTAATATTTATTTATAAAATAATACATACATACACACACTTGTGATTTTTATATTTGCATTATTTATTATAATAGCGCATAGTCCCAATTGATCGGAAACTAATTTACAGCAAACCGTGAAATAAATCAATTCGATACAAAGTTTCACAAAATGTCGCATTTTTATGATACATTGATTATTATCACGATATATAATAAACTATTTTAATAATATAAACGACGCACAGCAAAAATTTGTATAATTTATATGATAAAATCAAATATTATATATTTTTTTTGGCCATAACGTTAATTTTTCACAGCATTTTTTTTTTAATATTCATTTATTTAAATGTTTGAATATCTCAGTGTGCTATGGTACATGGCGACACGAAAACGATGTACACAAATGATTCAAAGGTACTGGAAAATTATTGATTTCTTCGTGTAGGCGTTCCGTTCGTTCGCTGGTAATATATCGGAAAAGTGGCATTGCAGACTGAGCAGCAAAAGGGAAAACGCCAAACGATGTCGAGGATGTAGACATCCGTGACACTCAACCGTAAAGTGCCTTGAGATTTATATATTTCGTTCGAGAGGGAGCGTGAATGACAAAAAAACGTTTCAGTTCCATTCCATGTCATAGCAAACACGTTCATTGCTCAGTGTGCTGAAAATTATAACCATTCAAAATGATGGCTTCTATTGCGCCGGATAACAGCCGGCTAGAGATACAGGAGGGGGTAAGTCAATATTTAATATGTCAAAAAAATCACCGGCTTTGTTTTAATAATATAAATCAATCGGTTAACGAACTTATCTTATTATTTTGATCGAGTCGATGATATTGAATTAATATTAAAAACAATAGCTTTGTGTTTTATTCATACAATACATTTTTGTTTCACATAAAATATATATATTCATATTAACAATACGTAAAAATGACGTAATTATACAAATGATTCACTCCTCGGTCCATTTTTCAAATTTGATATACAATTGAAATATTGTTATCACAACAAAATAATACCTAAATCTATTTTGCTGAAGGTTTATATGACGACAATTATTATCTATCGTTAAACAAAAACATATTCTTAAATATTTATCGATTTCGAACTGATAATGTCCATTATCTTTAGCCATTCATTGAATTTTTCACAAAAATTATTAAATGATGGTTCAGATTAAATTTATTGTCAGTCGATCAGCCGGTGTTTTCTCGTTTGGAATGCAGTGATTTTTGTAAATTAATTTGTCTCAGTTTGATCATGGATAGTTCTGCTGTTAGTAGAATTAATGACGTTGAACGTTTGCCTAGAATCAGTGAAGGTGATGAAGGAAAGCATGTCAATGAAAAAGAAATGTCTAGTGTCGATGGACTGGCAGGAAGTCGAATGGCAATGATGGCCTTTGAAACAGTGTGTACATTAAATCATAATTAAATTTAATTAATTAACTGCATGTTTATATTAATTAACGCATCAATTTAAAACGTCCTTGTTGCCAGTGGTGAAAAATAAAAATACGTTGTTTATAATGCATATATTATTATTTATAATAAGATCAAAAAATCAGCGTAAATGGAAACCGCGCAAAAAAAGACATGGAGCTCATACTAAATGTAAGGATGAATTCCAAAAATCGCGTTTTCTTTAATTATTCCGTTTTTATGTAAAATTACATTTTTCCTTTGGCATCACTAAACGCAAGTTCACACTTTATTTTGAGATTATGAAGTGTCTGACTTTTTTTAAAACCCTTATAGCTATCCTTTGCGGTCGAGACGGCTCAGGCGCAAATAAATTTTGAAGCCCCCTTCATCTTTTCATAAATATTTTCACTACCCTATGGTCTGCAGGGTGCATTTTACGTTTTTACTCGGGTAATACTGCTAAATTATTAATTATTTTATTTTTTTCATTTTGAGAGCTGAACTCTGAGGCCCCCCAAATTTTTAAGGCCCCAGGCGCGTGCCTGGTACGCGCCTTTGGGTAAGTCCGCCACCGTATTAGTATCGACAATAATTATTTTTTTTGTGTATAACCTTCTATCTGGATAATCGAAGCTTTTTCCATAAATTTATTTATTAGATAAATTCGAAAATTTTTATTTTTACGCGAGTTATTTCAAAACCGCGCTAAAAAACCTTGCGTAAATCTATGGAAGGATATATGCGATTCTTTTTAATTTCGCGGACTGTATAAGTCACTGACGTATTTTGACATTGATGCTCACATAATTATTGGCTGAAAGGTTTCACGTATTTAGATGTGTTAGTCGATTTTTTAATTGAATTCGGGAAAAATGTAAAATAATAAATATTTTTGGCAACTAACAATAATGTTATGGTGCTTCAGCCTCTGTATTCGCCGGATATGGTCCTCTGTGACGTCTTTCTACTCGCGAAGATGAGAAAAAATTATGTTAAGACGACGCTTTGTCAACAATGTGAAGATAAAGACAGAATCGCAAAAAGGGCTAAATATCGTACTGTAAATTGCGTTCCGCAAAGCCTTCGAATATTGAATAAGCACTGGCATAAGTGTATTATATCTGATGTGAATTACAGTCAACCCTCCTATAGCGCTCCCCAATGGCGGATTTAGCATTTGAGAGGCCCCAGGCGCAATTAAATTTTGAGGCCCCCTCCTCAAAGTATTTTCACTAGCCCTTTACCCTATAATGTGCATTCTATGCGTACGTTTTTTACTTAATTTGGAATGTTTGGGATACATAATTAATTTCACATCAATTTATGTATAAAAACAGAAAGAAAAACAAAAATTACACTTTTTAATTTTTATTGATTATTCTCATTCTTCTTTTTTTATTAGCTTCTCGAAGATCGGCGTTTTCGATCATGATGTTACAAATATTTATTATTTTTAGAAGAATTTAAGGGCCACCCAAGGCCCAGGGGCTGCAGGGCTATATGCCAATGGCCCTTATATCGTTTTGCTTTAAAGTAGCTACGCGCCTGAATCCATGAATCATAGCAAAAAAAAAAACCTTTTGAGAGTTGAACTTTAAGGCCCCCGAATTAATGAGGCCCCAGGCGTGCGCCTTTTGCACCTAATGGAAAATCTGCTCCTGGCGCTCGCTACTAATGTGGTTATCTCTAAAACGCCGTTTTCTACAAAACGCTAAATATTCAAGATCAAATTACACCTTTCATAAATATGAAATGAAGGTCAATCCCCTTTGGTTGACAATACAATAAAATAAAATAAACAAGATTATTTAAAATATGTGAAGGGAAAATGCTTGATGTATTGATTTCGTACAATTCACAGTTAAAAAAACCCAACCCCAAATTTTGTATGATTGCCTAGTCTTCTATAGTGCAGGTTTTTACATCGTGGTCCCTATAGTAGGGTTGACTGTACTTTGCAGTGGTATAAATAAAATAAATTTACGAAAATTCGAAAAAAACGTAATTCATCGTATTTTTTTAATCAAACCTCAAAAATAACATTAATCAGTATTTTCCCAATATTAATCTGCCGCTTTGAGCAGTTTATAGATTATTATTTATAAAATCTATTGTGTTATATTTAAATGATTTTTTGCTTTCAATTGATAATTACAGATTAAAGGCCTCGATGCTAATAAATATGCTACCAAAAAAACGATCGCTCAGGGCATGCTAGACATAGCGTTGCTCACGGCAAACGCATCTCAACTGAAATACATATTGCAAGTCGGCGATAAACATGAATTTTACACTCTGCTACTGACGCTGATATCAGTATCAATAGTTTTACAGGTGAGAGTCAATTATATATATATATGTACATTGTTATCTATATTTTTTAGAGAATTTTGAATGTAAGTCATGAAACGTATTGAAAAAATATGATTTTTCTTCACGATATAGGTAGCGATCGGATTTATATGTCTGACGTTAAATCTGTTGAGAGACTGCAGGTTGCACATACCGTCGTACCATTTTTCGGCAAACGTTATCAACTACATCAGTACAGGTTGTGCGTTTGCCGTCACCGCTTTAAATTTGTTAATATCGGCGTTTGATCCGTCCGCTGCCAAATACGCCAATTATAATGTAACCTAGTCTCGTGTGAAACAATGATTTTAATAACAGATCTCATATCACGATAGATAAAATAAATTATTTGTGACTATTATTACATTGCAAAATTTGTTTCTACAGATGGTCGTCGGCGTTTTGTTCATTATAATCGGGGGTATGAATATAAATAAGCATCGTGATCAAACTGCTGCCGTCATATTAAACGATATCATTTTGATATTTATTTTTGCCATATCCCTGGTAAATATAATTATATCCGGTTTCGGCATCGAATATTCTAATAATCCGCTCGTGTTGCAAAGAGACGTTACACCGAAACCGGGATCATAATATGAAATTAAGTTTAGTTAATAATGTTGTATTGAAAATCTCAATTGTTATGTCGTCACGTATAGAGAAATTATGTAAAATATTATGAATTTAATAGAATTTTTCAAATATTCGAACAACAGGTAAGCTCGGCAGTATTAGCGGTATTATTGACGGTATTGAGTCTGCATAACGGTGAAAAGGGAAGGACGATGGCGACGATAATAAATCATATATCGCTTGCGTTTGTTACCGGGGCGTTATTCTGTGACGTTATTAAAATGAGTTTTGGACTCGACCCCGCTTTAGCTATCAAAACAAACGAATAATTTTATTTATAATTTCTGCACCTTATTATTTCATTTGTTTTATTTTATTTTTATTTTTGTTTTTTTTTTTCACATCTGCACAGGTTTTCGTTGGCATTCTTTGCGTAGTTTTAGGATCAAGATTTAACATAAATGAAGAAGAAGATCACAAAAAAGCCGATTTTCTCAACAACGCTTGTTTGTCCATTTACATTGTGATTGTCGCTCTAGATATTGTAATAAGTGTGTTTTATATGAGAGTATAAATAAAAACTGTGAAAGAATAATTTTTTGGCTAAAATTAACGTTAAATCTCGTGTCGAATGACATTATCAAATGTATATCGTAATTTATCTTATACTAAAAATAAATACTGGTATTATTTAATGTGCGTATGTTTACAAAATAGATTATTTTTGATTGATAAATCACACATCAGGTTTTTAGGCTAGTGCTCGACGCTTAATACATGTACAATTTTAATTAATAAAAATATTTTATTCATTTATTGGAATAAATTATTCTACATATTAATACATACATAATTTAATGATTACATTTTTGTTATAAATAGAGTATGCAGTGATATTCTGATTAATTAATAATTCAAAAGCAATAAAATTCAACTTATGTAAATAAATATTTATCCGAATATGAAAAATTAATAAAACAAAATATAAACACAATATTTGTATTTTATTTTATCATCTGAAAATGATAACTCTGAAAATATAATATTACTCTGATAATATTAAAATATTCATACTTCATTTGTTTAAAATTCAAATAAAATAAATTTATTCGATATTCATTTGTTCAATGAAAAAATAATACATAACCTATAAAAAAAATTGTATTATAATTTGTGTCTTATTATAAAAGCGTAATTTTATAAAATAGTATATGGAACGATCGTTAACATCATATTAATATTGGTATTGAACGATTACAAAACGATATTTATCACAGTGGTGTTCTTTAATTATCTATCACAAGTCTATCACATTGATTTAAAATAACATGATTACTGATACAGCAAGACATTTTGTTTGATTCACTGAATCACATCTTCGCCGGAGCAAACGTCGAGTATCAACTTATTGAATAAATCAGGTTGATCCAAGTACACATGATGTCCTGATTCAGGTATAATCTAAAAAATATCAATTTGCATATTAAAATATATAGAACAATATGTATATTGTTAACAACTAACGTGAACGTCGACGGGAGCACTAGATCTCTTGTTTTTGATAGACATGCCGACTGTTGAATCTACCCATGATTTAGCACCATACAACATTGTGAGACGAGTATCATCGTGGAAACGATGAATTCGATGAATTATGGGATTTTTCGCAAAAGCCCACATATGCATCAACGCATGGAAAGCACTCTCGCCGCTAAAAAAATATATTTATAATATCGATAACAACTTTAGTTCAAATGTTTTTTCAGTTTCTATGTGAATAATCACCTAGGTTTTTGTGAGTTGCATTGATGTATGTATCGAGGTAAAACCACCTCCGCCTGTGGAACAAAATCCATATACTTGGCTACGAGTCTGCTGCGTGCCTTACGCATAAGTCCTTCTCCCCACGGACCAGCCAATCTCACCGCCCATAAAGGATTCAATGGTTTAAATATATAAATCAACGCACGAAACCATATTGGTATTTTGTAGTGTTCGAGCACATTCTCGGGACTCTCCTGCATGCCCCACGGATCGGCTAAGATCAAATGCTTCACCCTAAAATCAATTAGTTTCAAATAATGCATGTTCATATTATATTAATATATATTATAATACCTATCAGGATACTGCATTGTGTATAACGAAGAGATATAACCGCCCAAACTATGACCTAGGAGTATAAATTTGTTTAATTTCATCTTTCGGCACCATTCTTCAAAAAATGCCACCATTTGGATCTCGACGATTTTCCCTTTAGAGCTAAACTGAGGCCGTGAACTTCTTCCGAATCCTATAATTAAATTATAGTTATAAATATATACAATATGTCTGCATCGATCTGCACGTTGTTTACCTAATAAATCAATCGCATAGACGGGACGATCGTCGGCAAGCTCGTCTAAATTCAAAGCCCATAATGCAACACCTGCGCCTAAACCGTGGAGGAGTACTAGAGGCGTCTTGTCCGATGTCTCGTTGAAGGATAACGTCCAAATTTTGTCCGAATCACCGACGATTGGTCCAATTTCGACATACTTTCCCGTATATGGAGTTCTTAAACCTGAAAATAAATCCATTCTTAACACATTCATCGATATACAAATCAATACTGATAATTTTTAGCATTACTCACTACATAATATTTTTTTTTCGACATCGCAGAGTATAGCCGGAGACGATTTTGACCAATTGCACCATCCTGGCTTCCAGGCGCTATTGAAACATGACAATCCAAAATTTATCATTGATTCATGAAGCTTTTTTTATTATATATAATAATTATAAATTTACAGTAAATTATTTGTTATATAAAATCAGTAAAACTCTGTAATACAAAAATTATGAATCAAATTATTTGTGATTAATTATATCCAGTGACGGATTTTTTATTAGGCTTATTAATTCAGTGATTTATTTTATTATTTTTTGATTTTGTTTAAGGCAAACCTTAAGGCAAAATGATGCAAGGCATTAGGGCCCTCGGCATACAGCCCTGCAGCCCATCGCCCCTCAGGGGCCCCTGAATTTTTCTAAAAATAATAAATATTTGTAACATCGAGCTCGCTAACATCGATCATCGAAAAGCTAATAAAAAAAGAAGACATAAAATAGTCAATAAAAATTTAAAAATTGCATTTTGTTTTTCTATCTGTTTTTTTACATAAATTGATGTGAAATTAATTATGTATGAGGGGGGCCTCAAAATTGAATTGCGCCTGGGGCCTCTCAAGTGCTAAATCCGCCACTGATCATATTCATTAAATATGTTTAGCCAGCATTGCTTTTAAATCACAATGCATTTTTGCAGAAAAAAAACGATATACTAATTCTACATCTCATATTCATCCTCCATTGTTGCTAGGCATCTATTCAACATCTATTACAGAGTTATAGGACAATGACCGCAATTTGTATCTACCATTTGTGTAGTCCAATTTGGCCTTACGTGTAATCTAAACATCGGTAATTTCCCCTACATAATATGTATTGATGTAATATTCATAATTTATTATATAAAAATTATATATCCCATAAATTCTAAACGCATTCAGTTATATATTTATTTAAGACTTGGAAAAAAAATAATAAACGTAATGATGACAGTGCAAAATAGCAGTAATAAATCAGACGTGTGATTCATTCTCGGTTACGGTGTATTATATTTTTTATAATCTATTGAATATATTTTATAAAATTATTATTAATAAAAGCATTTTGCTGCTATGCTATTTTTATGTATATTACATATTTGAATAACGCTGAATAGATAGTGTCCATTATTATTTGACATTAGAGGCATCTTCGGTTAATGAGATAATGGCTGAACTTGAAGCGGTAATAATATCAGGGTTGCCACTATAAAAAATTAAAACTGTTAAGCCCGCCGTTTCAAATGTCGCATTTTAATTAAGCACAATTCGTTAATATTTCATTATTGTATTTTAGATTGAATTAAATTATAAAAATAAATAGTTTTCAATTGAATAAAACAGTTGATAGCTTGTACATCCGGATTAAGATTTAAATTTTTAAGCGGAATAAAACAACTTCAAGATTTAAATCGACGCAATATGTCGAGCTTAAAAGCGACGCTTGCAAAACTATTTTTTTTTACTATTAGATGTAGATGTTGGTAGTGAGCGAATGAAGCCGGTACCGCTACTCGTATTGTAGTTAACACTAATTGCCCAAATCCACGAAACAAACATTGACCTTGCTCCATTTACCTTGTGTCTTGATCGGACTTCAAATTTCGCTTTTTGACCATTATTAATTTGAGGCAAAACAAGATGAAGATGCAGCCGTAAAAGAACATGGGCACGAAGCAGCACGCTGGCACAACCGGCCGCAACTCCTCGCGAACTGACTGGAGCGATTGACGTAACGTCGACAATCAAGATTCGCCGGCGAACTACGTCATAATTCATAGGCGTCATTATAAATTTTTGGCACTTCCGAAAAAAATTAAGCGAATCTCATAGAATGTTTAAAAAAAAGGATTTTCATGGATAATTTTACATAAATATTAATCTCATTTAATGATATTTTATTCATTATTCCTTATATCTGAAGAACGTGGCTGACGTTCATGATTCTGACATGGTTTTCAGCCATTTTCAGTTCATTTTTTATAATTCTGTATCAATAGCGCCAGTAACGGATTTAGCACTCGAGAGGCCCCAGGCGTAATTCAAATTTGAGGCCCCTCGCTTAAAATATTTTCCCTACACCCTACAATGTGCATTCTACGAGCACGTTTTATTAATCAATTTGCAATGTTTTGGATGCATAATTAATTTCACATAATTTTAGGTTAAAAAAACAGAAAAACAAAAAATATTTTTTATTGCTTCTTCTCTTATTTTTTCTGGCAGTATGCCAGGAGCCCTGATGCCCAAATCCATGGATCATGGTCTGCGGGACAGTCAGTGCAAAAAATAATTCAATTCAGAGAATACTGCTTATTTATTATTTATGTTATGAAAATAAAATTAAATCATAATTTGGTCGACATTTTGGATTTTTTAACTAATCAATGGGAATATCTCAGTGGTTTCCCGTTGTGTTCTGCACTGCAGTGATTTTTTATACTGAAGAGCGCTGCTGCCCGCTTCCCAGCTTATATTTTTGTGAAATGAAAGTCGTCAGCCTTCATCCCACCCCATGTCCATGGTCCTCCATAAGGCCAAATCATGCACATGGTCACGATCCTCAGAAATGAGGGAAACTGGATTAATATCTTATATAAAAATATAATAATATGTAATCGCTTCACGACTCAAAAAAAAACTAATCAATATGATGCGTAAATGTCACAGACACACGGTGATGTCTCGCCGCAGACTGAGCTCTATCGACATGTGTCACTCGTACGTTTCACTCGCACTTGGCACATTGAGAAAAAACATTGCGACCGTGGCAACAGTATTGTCCGCAACGATTATTTATATTTATTCATTGGACTTTTTTGGACAAATACAAAAAGTTTGTGACATGTAGGATTTATATTAAAAGCGTTATTCGATAAAAATCAGAAACTTGGGAGTCTCAAATAGATAAACGCCTATTAAGTGGGTTAATCTATATTTAAAAGATTTGCCTTGTCATTAATCTATTAAATTTTGCATATAATGCGTCATATTCGTGTTTATCTTATCATAATCACAAGGTTACAATGATCAATAAAAATAATACGACGAGATTAGTTAAAAAAATATATTTCATATTACTAAATAATTAATCAACAGTGATACCTTTAACCTAAAATTACAATAATGATAAAATGTTCATGTCGGCAAATTACCATGAAATGTTTACTTATACATAAAACACAACAAATTAACAGCACCCATTGTAATTTACACGATACATTATGAAAGAAAAAAAAAAACAAATAAATATAACAAGTAATAAATACAACGATCAAAAACACCAACAACACAATAATAAATAATAATTCAAATCCAGTGTTCCTTATTTATTTACATATCGTGTATAATCTCAATAAATGTAAACAACGTTGTACATTGAAGCTTTATTATATTATTATCACAGATAAAAACACACAAGTATGTGGTTTGTTGATTTTTTAAATGTACGAAATATAACAATTTATTTACAATACGAATCGATGGCATTGATGTTTCAGAAATAAAACGCGTCGATTGTAATCTTCGATGGAGATAATTTGAAATGTCACGTTCATATTTAAACAGAGCTGCCTCAACCGTGACAAAGTAATCGTAACATCTCGATAATAGAAACAACAATAACATACATATATTGCAAAAATATAATAGTAAAATTATAAACATACAGGTATAATCATTGTTCGTGAACAAATCTCTCATAAGTATGGTCCCAATTTTAAAATACAATACGTAATTTTATTTACCCGTTAACGAGTTGTGTCTAAAACTAGGCCGTGGCGCAGAAATATACATATGCAATAAATTACACACATATTTATTATTTACACCGAGCAAATATCTAGCATACTAGGTTATCCGGAAAGTCGTGACGTATTTATGATGGTCCTTTGGGACCCTCGGTCGTGTTGTGTTCGTCAACTTATCACATATTTTGTGTTATAATAGTCTGACATTCTCAGAAACCCATTATATCGCTTAAAATCTTTTTTTCACACCCTTTTGTAAGTGGAGATATTTACTCCGAGCGAAGCATTTATACGTTGGCGGTGTTTTGGAGATTTAGACGTTTCCGAGATGGTTTCAGAAGTTTCGATTTACAAATTTTGACCGTAAAAACAGGCCTAGAAGTAGAAGACTGAACATTTCGAATGCCAAAGTTGAACCAATAAATTGTTACAGCTTCTTGGCTATGCGGATGACACAGACATTGTGGCCAGATCTCGGGCAGCTTTCAAAGTTTATAATGAGAGTGGTAATTAGCATAGGATTGAGGATTAACGAGACCAAGACAAAATACATGCCCATATGCAAAGGACGAACCCTTGAACCCCTGAGTGTCGATAAGTACAGTTTTGAGGCCGTCCAAGAATTCACATATCTCGGCTGACTTATTACAAATCACAATGAAACCAATTTGGAAGAACGAAGAACTATTCTGGCAAAACGGTGCTACTTAAAAAGCATCAACAGCCAAGATTCCTCTCAAACAAGACCAAAGTCAAACTCTACATGACTGTAGCCGTATTCGACGACGAGGAATGGTGTATCCGAAGCAACATGGAAACGTACAGACTATACAAGGATATATCAGTCACAGCTGTCGTCAGAGTAGCCAGACTCCGGTCGGCCGGTCACATGTCAAGGATGCGGGACAGTCAGCTGCGAAAAGGTTTCTGTCCCCGGAGGAAAGGAAGACTAAGGCTGAGGTGGTTGGGCTGTGTACACTGCATCATCGAAACTTACCGACAGATTGAGCGTTGTAGCGACAGACCGGATAAAATAGAGAAGGGTGTTGGACGAGGCCAGGGCTCTTCAATAGGGGCGTTGCACCTATGATGAATGAATGAAGGCCGACATTAAAACCAAAAAAACTGTTGATCTCTGTGTGGAGGGAGTCCAAGAAGATAATCTATTTCAATCTGTGTCATAAAAGAAAAGTCATGAAAGAAAAAATGAAATCATTAAGATGGAAAAGAATTCGGCACCCTATTGAAGAACTTAGTTAACCTAGATGACAAGCACCGCAATCCGGGCCTGAATGTTGAGTCAGACGCTTCGCTGGTGGTGCTTGGGAAATGGATAAAAGAAGCGCAGGACCGGCAGAGATCGCGCAGTATTCAGTTGGCAAAGACCCACTTCGGGTTGGAAGACCATTTAAATAATAATCCTCTGAACTCTCCGGATCTTGTGCCATTAAATTACCATCTTTTCAGGTCATTTTTATATGTAAAAAAAAGTGGAATAGGACCTATCCGAATATTATAATTCAAAACTAACACAAGTTTTTCTGGAAAATTAGTTATTTAATTAAAAATATGCCATTACCTTCCGTATAACCTAATTATATTGTATTTAAGAAAATATTTTTTTATATATAAACCGACTAAAAAGTAACTGATAAATTGATTTTATTAGAAATTTGTGCGCTTCAATGTTATTTAACAAGTCAATGATAAGGAAAAAGATAATTATTCACGCTTCCAAAATAAAATTATGCTAATTATCAACTTAAATTACTAGTTTGATCTTTTATTATTTGACAATTTGATCCGCTTCCGGAGTCGGATTTATTATTTTTTCCTTAACGATTTTATCGTCGATTTCTTCCGTATTTTCATCATTTTTATTATCGCTCAATCTGCATGCCTCTATAACGTGCTTATTGAATATTTCAGGCTTATCCAAGTACACATGGTGTCCAGCTCCATTTATTATCTGAAAAAAATAAAAAATATATATATAAATGCTAAAAACAAAGAGATTTGAAAGAAGATTGCATGGATTTACCTGTACATTTACGTATGATTTGGGTCGTCGGTTTTTAATATTATCTCCAGCGACATTATCAACCCAAGAACGAGAGCCGTACAGCATTGTAACGGGAATTTTAGCATCTAATTGATCCATTCTTTTGAGCATCGGATTTTTAGCCCAGCCGAAACCGTGCATCATAGCATGAAAAGCGCTCTCGCCGCTGTAAATGATCAGTCGTTAATAAATATCACATACGTGTAATGTGATAAATATGCATACCTTGGTTCTTGAGCGTTGCATTGATATATATACTGCGGTATAATAGCCTCTGCTTCTTGCACGCTAGATGTAAACTTTTTTCCGATGTCCGGACGTGCTTTCTGCACTACCCACTGACCGAACGGACCAGCGGCACGCAGCGCCCATAAAGGATTCAGCGGTTGTAACGCGGCTCCCATTGCACGGACCCACAACGGCAAATTATATACTTCGGAGACATTCGTTGGTCGCTCAGGAAATCCCCACGGATCAGCTAAAATTAAATGCTTCACCCTGGAAATGCAAAAAAAAATCAAATCAATTAAGAATAGAAATATAAAATATTATGCATATTTTTTTAATTATGCGAGCTGTATAATTCCAATTGTCTCAATTTTTGGTTGTAGTGTTGGTACACTTGTTCCCCATATATCTTAACCTAGCCGTGCCGATCGGGTCTATTTAGGACCCCAAGTTTTTGCTCTCTATTTCTGAACTTGAAATAAAAAACATGAAAAGACAACATTTAGGCAATACTGAAGAAATAAGAGACAGAATCGCCGAAAGAGCTGAACACGATACCAAATATTGCATTTCAGAAGTGCTAGAGATTTATTGAGAAAATTTTGCAAATATTTTCATCATACCGTCTTTTATAAATACACTCTTCTATAGCACCGAGATAGGGACAACACTATAAAAACTTGCGCTATAGAAGACTAAGCAACCATAAAAACACAAAAAGTCCCATATTTTAAATGACCTTGATTCATTTTGATGTCAACCAAACGGCATTGATCTTTATTTCACGCGGCAATGTAATACATATTTAAAAAATATATAATTTTAACTTGAAAATTTAACACTTTGTAGAAAACGTCGCTCTAGAAGAGAGCACTATAGGAGGGACTGTCGCACACTCTATAAAAACGTTATATATGGAAGAGAGTAATGGGAAGGTTGATTGTAATGTTAATACCTCTCCGGATATTTCATGGCGTATGATGTAGCGACGAATCCTCCCATACTATGTCCAAGAAGATAAAACTTGTCTACATTCATTTCCTTGCGCCATTCTTCGACAGAGTTCACCAACTGTTTTTCAGCTATTTCAGCGTCAGAGCTAAAAGCAGGTCTAGAACTGCGACCAAATCCTACAAAAAAGATCATATTTATTTCCTTTGTTCTTGAATTTTGAGAATGGGAATTTTTGGGAGTAATTAAGATCATATTGGGGCAAAGTATAAATGGATCTATTGGGTTTTGTGAGATTTAGAAGAGAAAAAACTGGTCTATTGTTTTATTGTGTGGTTGTTTTAGATAACAGTGTTGCGGACAAATAAACAGAGCATAGATTATTTTATGAATATTAAATTTATTTATGATTGGAGTCTGTTTATGAATGTCGGTCCAGTCATTATATTCATCATATTACGTACCGAGTAAATCAATAGCGTAAACGGGACGACTAGCGGCGAAACAATCCAAGTTTAACACCCACAACGCAACGCCTGATCCTAACCCGTGCAACAACAAAAGAGGAGTTTTGGGCGAGTCTTCGTTTAGTGAGATTGTCCATATTTTGTCGGCTTTTCCGACCACAGGCCCAATGTCAACATACCATCCACGATACGCAGTTTTTAAGGCTGAAAATTGATAACATATCAATGTTATTGCAGTGCAATAATCTAAATAAATACAAAATATGTATTTTTATGTTATTATTTACACGATAAACTAATATATTATTTAAATATTTACATAATGGTGTATCGTAAGTAATGTATGACATATTATGGTAAACTCACATGATAAAATTCGTTTTTCAACTGCCCGCA
Source organism: Philopotamus ludificatus (assembly GCA_022495035.1). Taxonomy (NCBI): domain Eukaryota; kingdom Metazoa; phylum Arthropoda; class Insecta; order Trichoptera; family Philopotamidae; genus Philopotamus; species Philopotamus ludificatus. The sequence goes on along the minus strand of JAGXCT010036957.1, from coordinate 71,155 downwards.
GCATGACGATTGATGAAGAGGACCACCAACCAGTCAAGCTTGGAAACCATCCACTTCTTTAATAATGAAAACAAAAAAAAACAGACTGATAACAATACAGTTATAATACAGTAAGAGGGGATTAACCTAATTTGCGTTCAAGACTGTCAGTCTATATATAGATTCCGTCATAAAGTTGCATTGAGCTAAATATACATAACAAATTAAAATAAATAAACGAATTATACGTTTAAAAAAATGTTTAAAACGAAAACTTACATAAATAACGTAATATAGGACGGCAATGTTCAATTATTTTAATATTTACTTTCGTGATATCCAAGTTACGTAGAAATTGTATCATTTAAATATGTGTAATTAATATATATTATTTAAAAAGTCAATATATGAATATCAGAGGTTTGTGATAGAATTTAAAAATGAATTAAACATAAAAATAATAAGATTCCTGGAAGAGAGGATGAAATGAATGATTTATTAGTTATTAGACGGATTGGGAAATTATTAAGATTGATATACACCAGATTTTATTTTGGCACAGTTGAAAAAACGGACTGTGTTATTTTTATACACTGATTTATTTTTGTTTTAACATGATTCAACAAACAAAAGTAATAAAAATATGTATCTATAAAAAAAATGTTAATAAAAAATACTCTTAATCAGGATTGTTTTTGAATTAGAACGTATTTCTCATTCAATATCTGTCAATTATGACTTGCAATAATAACGTCAATTTGATAAACTACTTCAATATTATTTTCAAGTTTAGATAAAAACAGTTTGTAAAAGAAATAAATGAAAAAAGCATATTTTACACTTCATAACAAAAAGTATGTTTTAATTTGCATAAAAACATTTGTATATAATATATAATGATAAAAAAAGATCATTAAAATCATGTTTTGATGTCTTTTAGACGATCCTCTTTCAATACAAAGCAATACCACTCAATAAAGAGTTGAATAATAAAAAATGAAAGAAAACGCGTAGTTTTTCTTCAATTTTTTTCTCAATAAAAACTGTGATTTACATTAATTTATAACAATAACTGTAAGTACAAAAAATACCTCGCATCGGGATTCAATACTTCGCACTCTTTGGCCATCACTCGTACATTCGCAACACGGACACGAAAGCAACAGACTGCAAGAAAACAGTGCTGCCACACTATCGACTCATCTGTCAAATTGTCCAACAATATTTGTTATGGCAACAATTTATTGCACAAAATTATATTTTTAAATAAAATAGAATATGCATAGAATAAAACATAATATAGCTACGTTGATTTAATTACAAAAATTTAATTAATAAATACATTATTTATTAGAAATAAACTGTATCCCCCTTTTGTGATAAAATAATATTATTACCTATTACATCGAATCAAACATTCCATTTCATTCTCTCACATTTTTTTATTAGATTTCAAATTCTATCTCCAGCGTCGTATTAGACATTTCTTTTTTACACCCTTCCTATTCCAAATGTTAACACTGCTTAACTGACATAACATAGCAATAAAGGATTAAATGAAATAAAACTATCATATCATCATAAAGCTCTATACTGGGCAGTACAGGTCCAATAATCTTGACTAAATATTTATTATTCTAAATATATGAGTACATCAAATAATTTGTAGACATAACGATACATATATTTAAAAAAAAGCAATTATTGAAAAATCGATTTTTCTTTATATTTCATGGTAAAATGTTCATCATCAATAATCTCAAATTCATAATTTCTATACGTGTAAACATTTTTTCTCAACGTAACAGTGTTAGCCCGTATTAAATAGAATACGAGTGGTATAGATCGAATTCCGGACTCTTGTGCCATTTCATCATAATATTGTGGCTAAAAATAATATCGTAATATAAATTAAATTGCCATTACAACTAATGTATATACGTGTAATTCAAAAACAGATCTATAATTACCTCCCGACTTCCCAACATATGTGTAGTGTATAAGTCTTCACGGTTCAATCTGACTTCAAACCATTCTTTTGTATGTTTCAACATAGCTTCTTTTGACGGGAGCTTAAATTCATTGTTAATAATCGCCGTGCAGTATTTTGCCTGGGACATATTATAATAGTTTGTAAAATAAATATATAAATACATATTATATATTTAATTCTATACCTGCATATCTCTCATCGGAATTGCACAACAAACTTGGGGAACTCCAATAAAAAACATTGACGTGCGTTCAATGTTCACAATGTGACGATATAAATGAGAAATGATCTCCGATTCAATTTTAATCCCACATTCGGGATCTAAAAATGGAAAATCAAATCGATAGCCTGAAAAAGTACATATAAAAATATATATCATCTTTTTTAGATAAATATGTCATTTAATTATTACACGGCATCCATGTTACCGGTACAATAAATGATTTCATCAATTTCTTCAGATGTATCATCAATAAATTTTACTGACGTTTCCGTCAGTTCTTTTACATCTGGTTTTTTAATATAATTATCTGGAAATGCGCCGGGTATGTGTACTTTATGGTGGCTCAAGTATACACGCTTAGCAGTGATGGCTAATTCGGTGGATATATCCAGCCCGGACGAGCCTGATCCCACGATCAAAACATTTTTGTCTTTATATGCATCGGGAATTCTATAGTTGTGACTATGAATTTGTCCGCCTGATGAATTAATGAATATATTATGTTTAGCATTAAATAATATAACACGTTTAAATCTTTCATACCTTTAAAAATATCGGTCCCTTTATATATAGGTGTTTTCGTTTTAATATATCGACCGTTACACACAAAAATATAATCGAATGTCGTCGATTCCGTAATAACCGTCGATAACTGCTTATAATACACTAGCCATTTATCATCGACAGGTTTTATTAATGTCACAATATGCTGAAACTAAAAATAATTGAATTAAAATACAGTTTATCATAAATATATTCATGTATAATATACTTTAAAATGCTTTCAGATCAAAATGTTCAGCATAGTTCTGAAGGTATTTTAAATAGTCTGCATTTTTAATAAATGTATCGTATGAGTCAGGAATCGGGTAATCGGAAAAAGCCATAACTTGTTTCGGAAGATTAGTCCTTGAAAGAAAATTTTTATTTAGATGCCTCGTAAAAAATATATTCATAATAATTAAATGGAATATGTACCGTAAGTTTTTATACATGCTCGATGTTAACGGTATTCCAAACTCGTCATTTCCAGTTTTGTCCGTGTACAGCCAGTTTCCACCGAGATCATTGCTTATTTCGAAACCAACGACTTCTGCATTCGGTATATTTTTTTTAATTTGGTGTACCGAACAAAGACCGCTGGTACCAGCACCGATTACTGCAATTTTCATATCGTTTTAATTAATCTACTCCAACAAAATTAAAAACTTTGTTTATATTTATTATTATAACAATGTTACTGCGTTCAGACTATTTATACATAGAAAATATTTTTTTGAATTATGCCGTAAACATCTAAACCGCAATATTATCTGCGAATTTGTTGATAACTCTTAATTTTTTTTACAGAAAATAGTTCATCTATCGAGATAAGAATGATTTTATGTGTATATATAATAATATATGTATTTTTTAGGGTAAACCACACTATTATTGAATAGAATTAGATATTTTTTAATCCGTCATTAAAACCGTGCTCTAAAATTAATCAATATAGTTTCCATAGTAATGTACGGTCACAAACAAACATCATAACCTGCGGATTATCATAACAATTATTAATATAAAATGATACAACCAGTTTTTATGCTTGAATTGAGCCACAAGATTATTCCAGGAGTGATAACAATCGGAAAATATGACGGAAATTTTGCTTGTTTAACTGCAGCGACTACAGCGGACAAGGTAATATTGTATTCCGGTTATTTATATCGCTCCAATAAATTGAAATATATTTTTCATCAATGTCCAAGGTTATAATACATAATCCTCATAAAAATAGCAGTTTAAATACTGGAAGAATTCAATGGTCGGAATCACATAAGGAGGTGGCAATACTGAATTTGAGTCAATCGATAACGTGTTTAGAAGCCGGACAATTGAATCCACAAAAAGACCGAGATATTCTTCTGATCGGATCTCCGACACACTTATTAGGTTAGAATATTATTTTTAATATTCAACGTTTATATATTAATAATAGTTATTAAATTTCACAGCGTACGATATACAAGATAACACAGATCTTTTTTACAAAGATATACCAAACGGCGTCAGTAAAATCATCGTCGGTAAATACGGTAAACTAAATCAGGCATTGGCAATCATCGGTGGAAAATGTTCAATCCACGCTTTGGACTATCATGGAAACGAGATATTTTGGAACGTCGTCGGCGACGATGTGAAGTCTTTAATGTTAATGGATTACGATAAGGATGGAACGAATGAAGTAAGTCGTTATAAATTAATATGTCGATACATATGATTTATATACAATTTTTTTTAAGTTGATTGTCGGATGTTCTGATTACATAATAAAAATTTTCAAAGAAGATCACATTTTTGCCGAAATATCCGAAACAGAAATGGTGATAGGACTGACGCTAATGCAAGAGTCGAGATTTGGATATAGTTTATCGAACGGAACCGTCGGAATATACGAAGAAGGCATTCGATTATGGCGAGTCAAGGTAATCTTTTTAATAAATACGAATATTATGATATTTTTTTTATGTTTTATTCAACAGTCGAAAAACACACCGGTTGGTATACACTGTTATGATCTTTTGGGTAACGGAAATTCTCAATTAATCACCGGTTGGACGAATGGTAAAATTGATTGCCGGGATGTTAAATCCGGCGAAGTATTGTTCAAAGATAATATGGGACATTCGGTGGCGGGTATTGTCGAAGGCGATTATAGAGAATCGGGGAAAACAGATTTAATATGCGTATCCGTAGAAGGAGAAGGTAAATTAATAAATCACAATATTTTGAATTAAATTTTATTAAAATATGTTTTATAGTTCGAGGATATACGACGGCACCGGATCGTAATGTGAATTTAAATGCCAAAATGGATCAGGAAGCGATACGCGATTTATTCTCACGTAAACAAGCATTATTATTAGAGCTGAAACATTATGAAAATAATATTAAGTTCAATGAGCAATATGATAAAAATAGTGATACTAAACCGTCTATTCCGAATACTATGGGAGTCATACCGGCTAATACTCGACTTCAGATCGGCTTATCTACCAATCAAGATTCTAAGGATAAAAATGTAACGTTTGTTATAAGCGTGTATCTTATTATGTTTTCAATTCATATCCTATTTTATCGTAGGCACATATTGAAGTTTCCGTTTCTACGAATAATTTTACTATTATCAAAGTTGTAATGATATTCGCCGAGGGAATATTTGACGGAGAGACACACGTCGAGCATCCCGATACTAACAATTTGAGCAATACGATGAATCTAGCTTTATATCCACCGCGAGATGTACCAATCGATATCCATATTAAGGTATAAATCTTGGTGCAAAATATCATTTATAATTTAGATTGTCGAGACCAGGAAGTTTTAATTGCGTTCCAATAAATACTCAAATATTCTTTGACTTCCATTCGTTTCACCATTTAGCGAATTCTCACTACTGTCAATAGACTACTGTCAGTGAATCGATGACGGAAAATGACTTATGCTAAGTCGATTCTCTACAATTTCAAAAAACACTAAAAACAAAAGCCATTAATAAATTTATAATGAAGTTCTATAAGTCAACAAATGTCAATTTTGGTTTGGTAAGATCAAATTGGGTAATAGGAGCTTCTGAAGAACCTTCCTTGAAGTAGACAGAATTTGAAAGAATAACGTGCAAAATTAGTGAAACACTATATCTTTTGTTTTAGGCATTTGTTGGATTTACGGACAGTCAGCAATTTCATGTGTTTGAATTAACGAGACAATTGCCGAGATTTTCGATGTATTGCATACCTGATGCTGAAACAATTGCCGCCGGAGAAATTGGGCAAACATTGAAAATACCGGCAAGTTATGTAACCTTCCGTGTAACCGAACGAATGCAAAGAATTTGCATTTGGATAAATCAAAATTTTCTTTTATCGAACGAAGTCGAGGTGGATTCGGAAAACAGTCAAGAGTTGCACATATTATTAAATTGCTTGAGAGATGACTCGTATTTATTGATGGATTTTGAAATGAACGGCGATGTTAAATTCAGTACTTCTAATATGGAGCTGGCCGGAGATCTGATACAAAGTCTAGGCGTATTTTTAAATCTGGAGAATTTAACGGTGAGCTTATTATATCATTTTTAATTACAATCGAATTATTATTTGTACTAATAAATATTGCCGTACAGTCCAAGAGTAATTTTCCGGAAGATGAAACGCATCTATACGAATTGGTGAACAGTTTGGATGACATACAAGAAGTGCGAATGAGATTGGACACTGATGCCGCTGAACAAATGCAAAATATAAAACATTTAATTACAATCGCCGAAGAAAAACGATCACACGATTTGTATAATTAATTTTCATACGTCGTTCTTTGAATTTAAATCAATTTTTGGATTATTATTACAGATCGGAGATGTTGGCATGCTATAACGAAATCATGGATATAAACAAAGATTTGATGCAAGGCAATATGATAAGATTAACCAATCATCAAACAGGATCGACAGCTTTGAAAACAATTAACGGAATAATACAAAGAGCTTCACGTCTACGAAGTAAGTCATATTTAGTATATTTATTATTATGCAACAGATTAAAAAGGTTATATTTTATTCGACAGTCGGTAAATACGCAATGGAGATGGTCAATCATTGCAGAACAGCCATCAAATATAAAAACGTGGAAGGATTACTTAAAGTGATAAAAACTGGTGAATTGTAAATTGAAAACAGAATGCAATTCATTGTAATTATGTATTTAAATAAATTATACAAATATATGATATGTTCAGGTGGTATATAGTGAAAATATAAAAATAAATTAAATAATGTATGTCAATGATTAAAATAATTTTTGTGTCGCATAATGAACATCGTCCGAGCTGATGTTCAATAATACTTTTTGATTTATGTCGTTTCTAGAATGATCACATATTATCAATCGAGATGAGCCAAGCCGCGAACATATGGCCAGGGTTTCGGTGACAGTCGGCACTCTAGAGCCGATGAAAGCGCAAATTGTTTCCAATTGTTTGTAAATCATGGAAAACGTAGTTTCTTCGATGCCTGATCTCTCAATCTATAATAGAAAATTATCGTTGAATATAAATTCATCAATATATTAAATAATCGATGTACGTTATATATAATATATACCTCGGCGGCGGTGCTTTGTAGAAATAATTGTTCCATCTTTGAGCATGATTTGATCGCTTGTACTTTGGGATTAGAGATCATTTCGGTGAGAGCCTTATTAACGTGCAATATTGATACTTGACAAGTTACGCCGGTGGTTTTTTCATCATACTCGGCTAATTCAACGGCTCTGCGACATATATCTAAAGCTCGGCGAGCATCACCGGAAACAGCAGCTACTTTTCTGTAAAAAAATATTATGCAAAAAATTAATAATGGACCGACACTCACCTCGCCAAAGCAGGCATAAGATATATGGGATAAGGTCAATGGAGGGGATTCTCGCTCCGACTTGGCCGGCAAAGACCCTGAAGGCCCTGAAAGCAGGGCCGTTTGAGACTAAATCCTTGTGTCCGATGGGGCCAGGGCCAGTCTGACTGCACCAAACAACGTGTTTCTCACGGAGTCAAACTCAAGGCACATCCACAGGATATGTTCTGAAGTTTGATCGGCACACCCACAAAAGTTGCAGCGTGGATCATCCCTAAGTCCGAGTTTGCATAATTTTGAGTTAAATGCACCATGTCCCGTGATGAACTGTGATACATGGTGGTTTGGCTCAATCCAACACATCTTTAGGCAGGCCTGGACATCTGGGAAGAGCAGGTACCCGACACGGCCCGTCGGCTCCTGCGACCAACGCCTTTGCCATGTGTTAATAGCCGTATGGCAGATGGCTGCTCTATGGCCACATCGCCAATGAGCGCCTCAAACCCTCTTGTATTCAGCCATAGTGCAAAACGAACCTGAAGAAGAACGAGCTGAAGTGCAGGGGCAGCACTCCGAAAAAAGCAGAAGAAAATGACATTTCAAACGTGTTTCTGCTATCACAGAAAAAATTATGCCGCCTAAACTGCATCTCCACTAACGAAGATTCCTGCATTAATATGTTACACCACTGGAGACTGTCCTTTGGACAAAACAGACCATGCTCCATAGAGTGAGTGACTGCCCTAAAAGAAAATTGAACGGTGGTATTCTCTCCTCCAAAAAGTTGATAAATATGCTGCCTCATGGCTGGAGGAACTTAAAACTAGATATTTGACCTGAGAAAACAATAACCCCGATTGCAGGAATACGGATAATGCTCAAGACTCTTCCCTAGATGGTTAAATCCGTCGTCACAAACGATTGAGAGAAAAAAAACTATACAACAAAAAACGATTAAGATGGAGATGAATGCTGCAGTATGATTGATTTAATCAGTGACTCTGATTTGAAAGAAAAATACAAAAATCTGCCATTAAATGATGTCTGGGCGAGTTGTCAGAATAGGGTGCCAATATATTAAACTAAGCTATTATTGGTTTACTCAAGTTTTCTACATCCAATTTATGTGAGGCTGAATTTTCCTATTATGCTGCAACGAGATTAAAGTATAGGAACAAGCTCAACACCATAACAGTTTTAAAAATAATTACTAAATAAATGTTTTAATAAAATATTAACTTTTTACTATTATGAAGTGGTCGGTTAAAATTTCCGGATGTGCGGAGTGTTCCATTGCAGAAAACGTTTGGGAAATCCTGGTATGATAGGATACTATCTCCAGCTAAACTCCTGAGTTGACACATCCTGTAGGTTCCAGAGCGTAGTGGCAAGAAGAAACTCAGATGGAAGTAATGCCACACATTAATCTGCGGGTTTAAAAGGGATCTGTTGCCCTCCCCGCACGATTACTCGGCCAATTACAGTCAACCCTCCTATAGCGTTCACTTCTATAGCGTTTTTTTCTATAGCGTTTGCGGGCGGTTTTTTGTATAGCGTTCCCTCGGCAGGAGCGTCATTGAAAATATAAAAATGGGTGAAATGCTTGATTTGCTTCAAATCGCAAAGAAAGTTAAAAAACCAACCCCAAATTTTGTATGGGTGCCTAACTTTCTATAGCGTGGTCCCTATCTGAACATTATAGAAGGGTTGACTGTACTGCTATTCTTGACAAAGACGAGCAAGCAAATAATGACAAAATCATCTTCAGTATTACTTACCGTGCGACTAGTTGAATAGCATCCGAATTAAATGCCTGTGTATCCGTCAACCGTGCCGTTACAATACTCTGCAGCTGTGCATGTGTATACGGTTGGAACGTCAATCTGGTTAATCCAAGACGGCTAGCAACTCGCCCCATTAACAATCTCTCAGGCAAATCCATGGTATTGGCAATGGCAACCACCACTAGATGGGCAGCAGCTTTCGACGGCCAATCAAGTAAATTATAAAGGACATCTTGACGACGATTACACAGCACATCCAACTAAAAGTATCAAACATTAATAAAACGCGACAAAAAAATATATTCACGAATAATAATATTGATATATCACCTCGTCGACGAGTAAAACGATTGTGTTTCTACGTGGAGCCGGTTTAGTGAATCGAGTTTCAAGTAAATTGCACGCTTGTTCCCATTTAACAGTTTTTCCTATTTTCGACAAATCAAATGTTGAATAAATCAAAAATTTACGATTAAAAACGATTGTTGAATATTTACCGGTCAATTGTTTGTAGATTTGAACGTATGCTTGCCGAGGCTCGGTCAATCGCATACCGTTTATTTCAATGAATTCAAATTTGGGTAGCTCGTTCAGTTTAACTTGTTTGTTTAAGCAGCGTAGCACTTCTGTGACTGTGGCAGTCTTTCCGGTTCCGGGTACACCGGATATATACATGCACCTGCATTTAAAACGATTAATAAAATAATATACGACTTTTCTATTGATTCTCTGATTTATTTACTCACCCTCCGACGTTATCAATAATTTTACTTTCGATAAATGTATATATATTATTGAATTCTTCTTCTCTGCACGGTAGACTCAAGGGTACTGATGATACGTGAAGAGATTCTCTAGCCGTTTGTAATGCGCCTTCTATAATAACATAATATAATTTACAATATACCGATTATTATATTAATTACGTATATTAAAAAATTATAGTACCTTGTATTTGGACGGGAACTTTTCGAGAATAAATACTTGGATTAAATTCACTCTTCATTAGAGATTTTCGTGCTTTAATGGTATTGTTTTGTCTTTTAGGAGTGTTAGGCATACTAACATCTTTTTTAGTTGATTTGGATTTTTTTGGAGGTGTTTTTAAGATAAAATCATCATCGCTATTAGAATTTGTTGCGTCTACATTTTCAGCATAATTTGTAATATATTTAGAACTACGTTTTGGTGTTCTCGGAGTCCTCGGTGTGTTCAATGATTTAACCTCGGTCTTTTTATTCTTACGGGGTGTTTTTAGAATTTCATCATCGCTCGTAGAATGATCATTTTCACGTTTCACGCCGATTTTCGATGATGGTGAATCGTAATTATTAGTAATATCTCTCATGAGAGTCAATTTAGATACGTCTGAGGTTTTTATTATCCATTCATCGTTATTTTTTTTTAGTGATAATTTATTTGCACTCCTCGGGTTTATATTGTTGAGCCTTTTTTTGGTTTGAGGAGTTTTTAATATATTTTCATTCGATATAAAATCTTTGCGTTCATCTTCTAATACTGGTTGCAATACAAATTTTCTTTTCGATAAAGCAATTATTTGAAATCTACATAAAAATGTTGGAATCTTGGATGTATAATTTTTAGCGATTTCCTTAATAACTGCTGTCGTCGGCATTTTTATAACATCGCATTTTTTAAAGAACGTCTCGATGGAAACGTCTTTATTAAACGGACGATGGTCTTCAACAACCTAAACATTATCAAATATATTATTATATTAAATTATTACGGAACCATAATTAAAAAAGAATATTGATTTACCTCAATATCGTCTTCGAATTGTATATTTGTATTAGAATATGTGCTTGGAGGAATATCATTTGTTTTAGAAAACCATTGAACGTGAGCTCTGTATTTATCTTTCAAATCTTTATCGTGGCTGTGATATAATTTTATTATTCGAGCAATATCACATCCTTCAACAGTGTCCGGTTCAGCTGCATCAGCATTAGATATCAAAATAAAATCGCCTATTTCTGCAGTTATATTTTTAAATTGAAATTTCCTAAAAATAATATGGCATAAATGGATTTATTTAAACTTAATATTACATTAAGAGATTTCAATTATACTAACTGATAAAAATCAACTTTTTTATAAGTAAATTCAGGATCATTGGCATTTACCCATTCAACCTTATCACTCAACCATTGGACAGGTTCCGGAATCATTTTCTAAAAATAATATATAATATCGAATATTATTTTAATTGTATAATCATAAAAAAAATGATTTATAAACTATATTAATTGAAAGAATCAAGTCTATGAAAATATTTTTATACTAATCAATGTGTTTAACGTGATAAAGCAAACTTTTCTGACTGTTATTCAATATAATAAATATATTTATATCACATATAGTATTAATTAAAATATTTATAAGATATATAGAAAATTTAACACATACTTTCACACAAAAGACCTGTAACAACAGACCCGGCTGACGTCGACTGCACGATTTCGCGCGAAAAGCTCTGAACATGTGATCTTGGTCCAAAGCGATCTTGTCGCAGCCATAATTTAAACGCAATGTATTAACTATTTATATATATTTCTATGATTTATTATTAAATATATTAACCCATATATAGTTAATCTATATAATAAATTTATTTATTTGACTACGATGGATGAGTGGCGGCATTTATCGGTATAAAGAATTGATAAAGATTCTAAAGACTCTAAAGAAAGGAATGAGTCTCTCACTAATATTCCCCCAAGTGTCGAACCACGACATTGATTATTTTTTAATATTATATCAGTTGGATTAAAATTTATATTATTTGTTTTGTAATTTTTTATTCAACTAAATATAATTATAATAATTTAATTAGCAGAAATATAAAATTATAATTAAGTTAAGGCGAATAATAAAAATAATACACTAACATAAACGTTTATAATTAAATTATGTAGTGGTCAGGGGCGGTTCGTCCATATATATTGCGGAGCTGCTGCTCCCCCAAGCGAATTGAGGAAAAATATATTTTTATATTAGCGCTACAAGCGTCGTGTTTTGGATGGATTCGGAGCGGGGGAGGGTCTCGTCATTGAACTCTGTGTTGCGCTGCGACTCGGAGCAGTTCCACGAGTCTATACTGAGTGACTTTGAATTTTTTTTTTTAATTTTTAAAGCCCCTAATACCACGAGCCACCACAGGTAGTGATACTGTTAAAAATATTCCTACTAATCAAAATGCTTAACATATCACTGTTGCCAAGGTCAAAATTAATATACATAATTTATCCATGCCATAATATTATTTTTTTCTATATTTGAATGTATATGTATTTAATCAATTATAAATAGAATGTAAATTTTATTAAATAAATAGAGATAAGATGACTGGAAAAATCTGTGAAAACTTGTTTATTAACCCTTCACTGTTGAATCTATTCTTGATATTAATAAATATATGTTTATATTTATTATTTCATCATTTCATCGGTGCATGTATATGTTTTTCTATGCTATAACAATATCTCAAATCCAGGATTAATAAACTAGTCCCAGGAGATTATGATTACACTTGGATTTTATTAATATACAATATGCACATTTGCAATTGTAACAATTTATTAATATTAATAAAATGAATGGGGTATATAATACCCATATAAATCCCCATATAATGCCTGGCATCATATGGTTAAGCGTCAAAAGTTGTAGCGTATGTAGCGCATTCTACCGGTTTGCGTTGTGGAGAATACATTGTTCTAATTGAGCTCAGAAGGAACTAAATTGTAAGTACCTGTATCTAGATGAGATGAAGCATTTTTATTCTGGAGACAATTTATATTTAATACTAGATTATGATCATTTATATAATATTTTCGATCGTATATAAATCGGCACGATTTTTGTGACATACCATAATTATATACCGACCTTGATATTAAAATTATCGATTTTTTTATTTGCCATAGACGTTTCATATAAAATTTGACATGTTCAAGTACTCGCATACTTATGGCCAAATAATTGATTCCTTTTTGGTCAGGGTTACCAACCCTATTAACTTTAGGAAATAATTGGACAGATTCCTTTATATTTTAATGATTTTAATTTGTTAAACTATTTTTGTTTTATTTTATTAAGTTCCAGAATGGCTCCGTTGAAGCTGTATCATTTTGCGCCAAGTCCACCTTCGCGGTGTGCATTGATGACAATTCGAGCATTGAACCTCGAAGCGGACGTCGAAGTTGTGAATTTATTCGCTAAGGAACAACTGCGTCCAGAATTTCTGGCGGTCAATCCGCAACATTGCATCCCAACATTAGATGATGGCGGTTTCGTACTATGGGAAAGCCGAGCAATTGCCTCTTATTTGGCAAATAAATACGATTCTTCCAAGAAACTGTATCCATCCGAGGATCCAAAATACCACGCAAAAATCGATAGATTATTGTACTTCGATGCTGGAACACTGTTTCCGAACATAAGAGCCATTGCTGTGATTATTTAAACATATATAATTTATTATTATTATTGATATAAATTAAATGAATATTAATATAAATTAATTTCAGTTTCCTGCTTTATTTTTGGGAGAGAAAAAAGTGTCTAAGGAAAAACGTGACAAATTGAACGAGGTGTTCGGATTTTTAAACACATATTTGGAAGGATCCAAGTGGGTCGCTGGCAGATCCGACTTCACCATCGCTGATATCTCTATCTTGGCATCCATATCTGGAATAGTGGTGAGAAAAATAATACGATAATTGCTGCTCTATAAATTGACGATCTGACGGACTTAAATGTTTACAGATTGCTGGATGGGACATGAGCCCTTTTCCGAACATACAAACCTGGCTGAAAAATTGTGCGGCCATACCCGGTTATGACGAGAATCAAGCAGGAGCTACGACATTCGGAAACGCTGTCAAGAGCAAGTTGGATCCTGGTGAAATCTAATGAAATTTATTTCAGCGATTACAATTTGACATCTATTAAATTGTAAAACGATCACAAAAATAATAAGTTTTATTAAATCTAGTTGTTTTTTTCTATAATAACTACTTAACTAATACTATTTCATACATATTTAAAAATGAGAGCACAATAACTGTGTTGTTAAGTATAGTTTAATACTTTCTCATACTTTCACTTACATTATAAAATCATTAGATTGTTTGCGAAGCTAAATTACATTTTACATTTCACCTTACACTAAACAATATGAACAACTAATGAGATTTGTCACTTGTTTTCTACATTATGTATTTAATGCCGACTTTAAGAAAGCTATAGATTACACTGATAACATATATTGCTTAGATATTTACATATGCAAGAGTAATATATTTTCTAATATGCATAAAACCTTTCTTGATGTAAAAAATTAGTTTTATGACAAACTTGAAATATGAAGAATGACATGGACATCTTCAGACATTGATGAATATGTCAGTGAAACGAGATACATATATACAACATATATCCTTTGTTGAATAAACAATTATAAAAAAAAATAATGTAAATTTCAATCCAACTGAAATAATATTAAAATAAACCAGTGTCGTTGTTTGACACTGGGGGAATATTAGTGTGAGAGACTCATTCCCCTTGCATCTTTAGAATCTTTATATAGGGGAATGGCGCCATGGAATTTTTCTGTTATGCCATATATCCATCATAGTCAAATAAATAAATATAACACAACACATTAGATCCTGAATATTTCACAACCAAACTAAAAATATTTAAGTTTCATAACTTAAATCACAAATCAACTCTTTTTAAATAAAGTACTACTCTAGCGTTAACTGTATTTGGAAAAGATGGACAATAAAAATGATTACATTCCAATGATAGAATTCTTATAACACAATTTTATTCTAAAGCAATTACACAATTTTACAAAATTTTATTACAACTGAGCAGCAGAAAGAAACGAGTTCGCTTTAGTTCATTTTATTTGAAGATGATATTGTATTACCCAGATCGGACTCTTTCTATTCATATATAAATGAGCTATATAATTAATATAATTGAATTTAAAACACACCATAATTACGTTAAATCCAAAATTAAAAATATCATATTAATAACCGTAAGAATTTTGTTTGTGCGGTTGACAAGGTCAAAATTAATGTACATTCTTATCATTATAATATTAATTTCACCGGTTATCGGTGTTAAATGTGTTTATCATTCTTTGATATCCCTAACCAGTTTTTGGTTTGGTACTCAAACATTTTATAATAATAAAATAGAAATTTAATATACACTTTGAATAACACAACTATTTGAAGTGCATCACATTTAAAAACACGTAATTAATATTTGAAATTCGATTATATAAATAGAGATAAGATAGTATGATAAATCTATGAGAACTTGTTTTTTAACCCTTCACTGATAAATCCATTTTGAATATTAATAAATCTAATTAATATATACGTATTGTATCGGGTAATTGGAAAAGTAAAGAAAATGGAGATATACTATTTTAATGACATACGGACCTGAATGTTAAGGCTTTGATAAAACAAAATGAGTGATAATATACATAATTTATCCATATCATAATATTATTTTTTCAATTATGTATTTAATCAATTATAAATAGAATGTGAATTTTATTATATAAATAGAGATAAGATGACGAGAAAAATCTGCGAAAACTTGTTTATTAACCCTTCACTGTTGAATCTATTCTTGATATAAATAAATATAAGTTTATATTTATTATTTCATCATTCCATCGGTGCATGTATGTATATGTTTTTTTATACTATAACAATATCTTAAATCCAAGATTAATAAACTAGTACCAGTAGATTATGATTACACTTTGATTCTAGTGATATTGAATATATTAATATACAATATGCACATTTGCAATTGTAACAATTTATTAATATTAATAAAATGAATGGGGTATATAATACCCATATAATCCCTGGCATCATATGGTTAAGCGTCAAAAGTTGAAGCGTACGTAGCGCACTCTACCGGTTTACATTGTTCTAATTGAGCTCCGAAGGAACTAAATTGTAAGTACCTGTATCTAATTGAGGTGAAGCATTTATATTCTGGAGACAATTTATATTTAAAACTAGATCATTTATATAATATTTTCGATCGTATATATATCGGCAAGATTTTTGTGACCTTCCATAATTATATACCGACCATGATATTAAAATTATCGATTTATTTATTTGCCATAGACATTTCCTATAAAATTTGACATGTTCACGTACTAGCATACTTATGGCCAAATAATTGATTCCTTTTTGGTCAGGGTTACCAACCCTATTATATTTAGGAAATATTTGGACAGATCCCTTCATATTTTAATGATTTTAATTTGTTAAACTATTTTTGTTTTATTTTATCAAGTTCTAGAATGGCTCCGTTGAAGCTGTATCATTTTGCGCCAAGTGCACCTTCGCGGTGTGCATTGATGATAATTCGAGCATTGAACCTCAAAGCTGATGTCGAAGTTGTGAATATATTCGCTAAGGAACAACTGCGTCCGGAATTTGTGGCGATCAATCCGCAACATTGCATCCCGACATTAGATGATGGCGGTTTCGTACTGTGGGAAAGCCGAGCAATTGCCTCTTATTTGGCAAATAAATACGATTCTTCCAAGAAACTGTATCCATCCGAGGATCCAAAATACAACGCAAAAATCAATAGATTATTGTACTTCGATGCTGGAACACTGCTTCCGAACATAAAAGCCATTGCTGTGATTATTTATACATATATATTTTATTATTATTATTGATATAAATTAAACGAATCCTAATTTCAGTTTCCTGCTTTATTTTTGGGAGAGAAAAAAGTGTCTAAGGAAAAACGTGACAAATTGAACGAGGTGTTCGGATTTTTAAACACATATTTGGAAGGATCCAAGTGGGTCGCAGGCAGATCCGACTTCACTATCGCTGATATCTCTATCTTGGCATCCGTATCTGGAATAGTGGTGAGAAAAATAATACGATAATTGCTGCTCTATAAATTGTTGATCTGACGCACTTAAATGTTTACAGATTGCCGGATGGGACATGAGCCCTTTTCCGAACATACAAACCTGGCTGAAAAATTGTGCGGCCATACCCGGTTATGACGAGAATCAAGCAGGAGCTACGACATTCGGAAACACTGTCAAGAGCAAGTTGGATCCTGGTGAAATCTAATGAAATTTATTTCAGCAATTACAATTTGACATCTATTAAATTGTAAAACGATCACAAAAACAATAAATTTTATTAAATCTAGTTGTTTTTTTTTCTATAGCAATCACTTAACTAATACTATTTCATATATATATAAAAATGAGAGCATAAGAACTGTATTGTTATGTATAGTTTAATACTTTCACTTACATTATAAAATCAATAGATTGTTTGCGAAGCTAAATTACATTTACATTTCACCTTACACTAAACAATATGAACAACTAATGAGATTTGTCACTTGTTTTCTACATTATGTATTTAATGCCGACTTTAAGAAAGCTATAGATTACACTGATAACATATATTGCTTAGATATTTACATATGCAAGAGTAATATATTTTATAATATGCATAAAACCTTTCTTGATGTAAAAAATAGTTTTATGACGATCTTGAAATATTAAGAATGATGTGGACGTCTTCAGACATTGATGAAGATGTCAGTCATAACATCTATCTTTTGTTGAATAAACCATTATAAAACAAATAATATAAATTTCAATTCAACTGAAATAATATTAAGATTAACCAGTGTCGTGGTTTGACACTGGGGGGAATATTAGTATGAGAGACTCATTCCCCTTGCATCTTTAGAATCTTTATATGGTCGAATGGAGCCTTAGAATCTTTCTGTTATGCCATCTATCCATCATAGTCAAATAAATAAATAATAACTTATAACTTAAAACACAAATCAACTAATTTTAAATAAAGTACTACTCTAACGTTAACTGTATTTGGAAAAGATCGATAATAAAAATGATTACATTCCAATGACAGAATTCTTATAACACAATTTTATTCTAAAGCAATTACACAATTTTACAAAAATTTATTACAACTGAACAGCAGAAAGAAACAAGTTCGCTTTAGTTCATATTATTTGAAGGTGATATCGTATTACCCAGATCGGACTCTTTCTATTCATATATAAACAAGCCATATAATTAATATAATTAAATTTAAAACACACCATAATTACGTTAAATCCAAAATTAAAAATATCATATTAATAACCGTACGAAATTTGTTTGTGCGGTTGACAAGGTCAAAATTAATGTACATCCATATCATTATAATATTAATTTCACCGGTTATCGGTGTTAAATGTGCGTATATTTAATAGTCATTATCATTCTTTGATATCCCCAACCAGTTTTTCGTTTTAAATGCAAACATTTTATAATAATAAAATAGAAATTTAATATACATTTTGAATAATACAACTATTTGAAGTGTATCTCATTTAAAAACACGTATATAATATATGAAATTCGATTATATAAATAGAGAAGATAGCGTAATAAATCTATGAGAACTTGTTTTTTAACCCTTCACTGATAGATCCGTTTTTAATATTAATAAATCTAATTAATATACACGTATTGTATCGGGTAATTGGAAAAATAAAAAAATGGAGATATACTATTTTATTAACATACGGACCTGAATGTTGGGCTTTGATAAAACAAGATGAGCGACGACTGGATATCCTGGAGAGAATTCTGACACAAATATTTAGCGCCGTATTCGTGGCGACCGGAAATGGCGTGTCCGAAGCAACGAGGAGCTGTAACGACTATACAAGGATATATCGGTCACAGCTGTCGTCAAAGTGGCCAGACTCGGGTGGGGTGGTCACGTGTCAAGGATGCGGGACAGTCAACCGCCAAAAAAGCTTATGGTTAACAAGGTAGTCCCCGTAGGAAAGAAAGACCAAGGCTGAGGTTGTTGGATTGTGTGAAGTGAGACACTGCATCATTGAATCTCACCCGAAGTTGGAGTGACGTAGCGGCAGATTGGATAAAATGGAGAATGGTGTTGGATAAGGCTAGGGTTCTACAATATTGCGCCCATGATGATGATGATATATTCCCCATTTTAATAATATCCTTGCAACGCTGTAATGACTTTTTCTTGCCATTACTAAAGATATTTTTCTCATGTATTATTATGTATTATGTATTATGTGTTATGCGTGATTGGCGAACTGGGTCATTCTGTAATGCCAATCACGCATTGTCTTTAAATAAATAAATAAATAAATAAAAAAAAAAAATATCATTATTAGAATAAAGGTTCCCAGGTCCACATTAAGTGACTCATGGGAATTGTATTCTTTTCCAGGAATGAAGTTTCAAAATAAATGATAATATGAAGGTGCAAGTTCGGGGGAAAAAGGAGCATGCAAAAGTATTTTTTTGTAGATAAGATCGCCTTGTTGATATTTAAAAAAACCATTATCAGCACTTGAGAATATCTAATCTAATCTAAATGCACCATTGCCATTTTTATACTCGTAAAGCATGACATCTCGAGTCATTTGCAACCCCTTTTTCATCTGGGGCTTAATTTATTTGAATAAAGCAGTCTTTGCTCACTAGTATTTATAATGATTTTTACACGTTTTGACAGATTCTAACTAAAATACTGCATAGTCATAGTATTTCCTAACATATTGTATTTATTATTTCATCATTCCATCATTGTCTATGTATGTTATTCTATACAACAATATCTTAAATCCAGGATTAATGAACGATTAATCCTGGTTTGAACGATGGATTAATTAGATTATTATTACACATGGATTTTATCGAAATTGAATATATTAATATATAATATGCACATTTGCAATGATAACGCGTTGCTATTTTATATTTGTAGTGTAATATTATTATTAAATTGAATGGGGTATAAAATACCAATAAAATTGTCAAATAAAGCCAGGCATCATATGGTTAAGTGTCAAAAGTTGTAGTGTTTATCTCATTGTGGAAAATACACATTATTCCAATAGAGATTAATAGGAACTAAAGTGTAAGTGGCCACATCTATAAGAGTTGAACCTATTTAATTGGATATAAAATATGACATGTTCACGTATTAGCATACTTATGGCCAAAAGATCTATTTCGATCAGGCTTACCAACTCTTTGTATCTAGTATTGAAAACTGGTTTAGCAAATATTTTGACATATTGCTTAATTCGATTTGTTTTATTAAGTTCCAGAATGGCTCCGTTGAAGCTTTATCATCTTCCGGAGTGTGCGCCTTCGCGGTGTGCATTGATGGCAATTCGAGCATTGGATCTCGAAGTGGACGTCAAAATTGTGAATTTATTCGCTAAGGAACAAATGCGTCCGGAATTTGTAGCGATCAATCCGCAACACTGTGTACCGACATTAGACGATGGCGGTTTCGTACTGTGGGAAAGTCGAGCAATTGCCTCTTATCTGTCAAATAAATACGATTCTTCCAAGAAACTTGCAAGAAGTACATGGCGAAAATCAATAGATTATTGTACTTTGACGCTGCAACATTATTTCCGAACATGAAAGCTATCGCTGTATTTAATTTTTATTTATCCGTTGAGATATTTTTTACTCGTATAATAAATAACGATATTTTTAGTTCCCCGCTTTATTTTTGGGAGAAAAAAAAGTATCCAAGGAGAAACGTGACAAATTGAACGAGACGTTCGGATTTTTAAATACGTATTTGGAAGGATCCATGTGGGTCGCGGGCGGTTCCGACTTCACTATCGCCGATATTTCTATATTGGCAACCGTGTCTGGAATAGTGGTGAGAATAAATTTCGCAAAAATTGTCGCATTGCGAATTATCGATCTTATTTAGATGAATAATGTTTGCAGGCTGCGGGTTGGGACGTGAGTCCTTTTCCTAACGTACAAAACTGGCTGAAAAATTGTTCGGCCATACCCAGTTACGATGAGAGTCAGGCGGGTGCTACATCATTCGCAAATGCCGTCAAGAGCAAGTTGGATCCTGGTGAAATCTAACCATATTTATTTAAGAGACTACAATATAACATTTATATTTTTTATAATAATTAATATACATAGGAATAATTTAATGTATATTTAAAAATGAAAGCATAAATACTGTATTGATATTTACAGTCAACCCTCCTATAAGGCTCCCTTTTAGAGCGCCGTTTTCTACTAAGCACTAAATTTTTAAGGTAAAATTACATATTAAAATATGTAATAAATTGCAGAGTGTAAAGAGGGTCAATGACCCGTTAGTTGACAACAAAATATAATGAAAAAATCTAACCCCAAATTTTGTATGGGTGTCTAGTCTTCTATAAGGCGTTTTTCTATAGCGTAGTTTTTATCTCGGCGTTATAAGAGGGTTGACTGTATAGTAAATATTTAAATGTAAATTAAAAAATCATAAGTAGTATGTACATGTGTACAACATGATAATTTATTACTAACAAAACAGTTCTAAAACATTGTTATTACATAATAAATTATTGTAAATAATATCTAGAGTTAATTCATTGTTCAATAAGAGATACATTTACATCCCCGTTGCGAAAAATGGAATTAACGAAGATCTATAAAAACAATTTGATAAAAAATACGAAAACCTTAAAGAATAAATAGAATGTTTAAATGCGTTTTAAGTCAAAAAGAAATTGATCAGTGTTTTCGCAAGTTCTCAATTCACCACAATAGCGGTTAAATATTACATGTAACTAATCATTAATTGGGTGATACTAAAGCGAACTTTGGCACGACTTGATACAATGATCGTTAAGTAATTCGATTTTAAATAATAATTTTTTAAATAAAATATAGTTTATTTTTAACAATATTTGGTTTTTTTTATCCGTTCGAACTTCAAAACTTTCAGCTTTTCGTTCCGCGCCCTCCTCTCCAGCACAATGCTAGTTCTGAACTTCATTTTCCTCATGATGGCTTCGATTTCCTTAAAACAATTTTCTTCGATGATGATCATATAGCATACTCCGGTGTCCGAGAGCACCCGCGGCAGCTGCGGTAGGAACCTATCTATGACTTCTCTGCCCTTTATTCCGCCCGACCACGAACGATTGATATCGTCGCTGTATATTTCCGAACTATCCGTAACCACGTACGGCGGATTAAATATTATAACGTCGGCACAATTATTTTTAATGTTTATCATGAGATCGCCGTTGACACAATCGATGGGCCTATTGTTGATTAGGCCCGTCTCATACGAAATTTCACAGGCTTTTGGATTTATATCGACACAATAGCAAAAACATTTTTTAAACACTTTAGAGAACGCCGTTATGTTAATACCGGAGCCAGGACCCAATTCGAGGCAGACGAGTGGATCCAAATTCCGTATATTATCCATTTCTTTTTCGAGAGCGTCCAGCATGAGAAATGAATCTTCGGAGGGTTCATATACGTCTAAATACTCCTCCGAGGTGATGTGCGATAATATCGGAGTATCCATATTGATTAAATATCGATAATTTATTTAAATTTAACTTTCAGCATCGGGTAACTGGTTAGAGCTCGACGCTATCGGCGCATCTTCAACAAGAGTCAACCGTTTTGCAGATTCTTTAGCGGCCATTTGATGAATCCTATTCAATCTTTCCTGTATAATACAAAAAAATTAAAAAATCAATATAATTCAAATATAAAAATAAATTATTCGACAAATATAGAAGAAATACCTGAGAAGTTTGTAGAAGTGCAGATATAACGGTTATTCTTTGTTTGCTGTTCATCAATTTTTTAACATATTCGTCTAATTCCGGAGACTTTTTTTGACTCTCCGATATTTTCTTTAATTCTTCTAAAACGCTATCTAATTCTTGCTTTAATTCGACTTGAGAAATTCTAAAATAAATATTACATTAGAAAATTAGTAAAGTTGTTCATGACTAAATTAATAATGAGTATAAATTAAATTACGAAGTGTCACAAATTTTGTACGGGGGCTCGAAAACAACTGTGTCCTCCGAATGGGGTCTCTCAGGGACCCCAAGCATTTGATAAATGAGTTCTTTACTTTTTTTGTAAATATGGATTGTTCCAGGAATAGAAATAGTTATTCATGATATGCTTCATAATTTGGTCCATATTTTGGATTTTTAAACTAACCAATATGACCCGTAAATGACAATACTCTCGGCGATGATTCGCCCCAGACTTAGCTCTCGCTACATTGTACCGGATGTGAGTGAGAAAAAACATATTTTTTTTGCAATCGCTGACAACAAAGGACAATGATTATTTATAAGATTTATTC
Organism: Philopotamus ludificatus; assembly: GCA_022495035.1. Taxonomy (NCBI): domain Eukaryota; kingdom Metazoa; phylum Arthropoda; class Insecta; order Trichoptera; family Philopotamidae; genus Philopotamus; species Philopotamus ludificatus. The sequence continues at coordinate 47,499 of JAGXCT010036957.1, read as the reverse complement.
TCAAGACTTTTTAGACAAATACAAAAAGTTTGTGACATGTAGAGGATTTATATTAAAAGAGCTATTCGAAAAAAATAAAAAATTTGGGGTCCCCAATAGACACCATCGACATGTCTAGGTTAAAAGGGAAAATATACTATTATGTTGGTAACACTGAAAATTCAAACATGGCCGACATGGATAATGTATTATACAGTCAACCCTCCTATAAAGTTACCTGTTAATTGCTGTTTTTTACAAAATTCTAATATTTTTAAGGTAATTTTAGATATTTCGTAAATCTATAATACATTGCCGAGCGAAATAAAGGTCAACGCTCTTTGGTTGACAAAGAATTTTGTAAAAACCAGCGATTTAGAAGAAACACTATAGGAGGGCTGACTGTACATAATCCAAAATGTAGATTGCATGTCTGAAAGAGGTACTTCTGATGACATATTTAAGAAATAAAGCTATTGAGATTTTCCGTTCTCAAGACAAATGAATCATAGTTTGAACAAAGGTTGATATTTATTTATCAACTGTAATCAGTTTTGTAATGGAATATATGTTACTTTGAATATAAAATCCCACTAACATTCACAAAATGAAGATATTTAACACGTGTAGTGGCAGACCTGATTGAGAATGACAAGATCATTGCGAGTGATATTTTTAAGTCACAAATATAAAAACTCACATCAGTCTTTAGCCGTCTAAAGCTAAAATAATTATGATTGCAATCTATTTCCTGTATTAAATGTGTAAATACGACGGTATCATTAATGATTCATAAGATCGATGTATAAATTCATATAATTTCGATCGTAGTATTAGATATCTCTATAATAATATATTCATATTAATTGTTTGAACTATTACTATCGAACATTATGGATTAATATGGGCGGATACTATGATACAATAAAGCATTTGTATTAGATTCCAGTCGGATAACTCAATACTGGAACAAATGACCCTTTCAACCCCATTAAAAGGGCGTATGTACCTCATAATCTATTAATATAATTGTATGGATATGACAGGGGAACGTTAACAATGTAGTATAGGTATACATTGAAATATATGATGGCACATTCGTCGAAGATGAATTAGGTCAAGACCCCATTCGAGTGTACTGTGTCCAGGTGATAAATATGAAAAGCCGGGTATTGATTTTGTCATGCAATATTGATAAAGTGACGGGTGACAGTGACCTGGTGGCCCTGACGGCGTCGTCGAGTCTGTCGACCGTGGGCTTGAGTAGGCCAAGCAGCCCCTCGGCCAGAGCCCCACGCGTCGCGCACAGCTCGGCCTCCTCCACCGACGTGCCCGTACTCTCCGTCTCAGCCTCCATGGGCCACCGGCCGCCCACTGCTGGCAACATACGCAGACTGGCAACATCGGCGACGTTTAATTGTATTTAGCAAGGGGGGTAGAATTGAGATTTATTTGGACAGCTACAGTGATACTAATGCTGAATATGACATTCTAAATGGGTTAATTTAGATGCCTTAAAATATAGTACTAGTTAATATATTTATTTTGTTTTTAAATATCAATATAAAGTATGACATTTGACATTTTCAAGCATTTATAATTAGATTTTCTTCAATTCCTATTTATCTAGGTCAGTGCTTGCCAAATTATGGGCCACGGCCCTCTGGGGGGTCGCAGGATTTCTCGTGAGGGCCGCGAAAATATTCAGTACAAAGTACAAATATTCATTTATGAATATTTTTCCACATATTTAAGGAATGTATATATTTAAGTCTGTTAAATAATAACACATATGAAAACATATTTATTTACACCGAGAAGATAATGTAAGCGCATGCGCTTTTCTGTCCGGAACTTTCAACAACAACAAAATGAATAGTAATCTATAGTATCCATTTATATTAATGAAGAATTCATCAATATCTCGACTTGAAATGGTTGGAATAAGAAAAAGGACAAATAAGAAAAAAATAAGGAAAAATAAGAAAAAAATATTAATAAAATAAGAACAAAAAAGAATAAAATAAGAATAAATAATAATAAAATGAGAATAATTAAGAAAAAAATAAGGATAAATAAGAATAAATAAGAATAAAATAAGAAAAAATAAAAACCATTTAGAATAAATAAGAACAAAAAAAAGGAAAAAATCAGAATAAGAATAAATCAGAATAAATAAGAATAAAATCAGAATAAATAATAACAAAATAAGAATAAATTAAAAACAAGATTATTTAGCACTTTGTGCAAAGAGATGTAGTCAGTGCACGGAGTTTTACTATATCATAGTATGAAGTACTTTGGCTATCTCGCGGAAAGGATTTTAAAACGATTTTATGCTGAATATAAGTATGTGTATTATAATTGTAATAATTATTGGCAAATAATCTTAATAAAACTATAAAAATATTTTTTTTGGGCGGGGGGCGGGAATTAATTCTTTCAGATTTAGGGGGCCGTAACAATAAAGTAATTGGGAAGCACTGATCTAGGTCATAAATAGTAAAGTACGTACGTACTCTACGTCACGGAAAAATGTACCAACACAGTAGTCAAATAATATATGTTATAGTATATGTTATAGAAACAATATCCGATAAAGATCCGTCACGGCGGCTGGTAAGCAACCGCGTCGTCTGAAGGGGGTCTTTTTATAATGAAAAATAGACCCCTAGCATTTCAAGTCAAGATATTAACACTGGCGCACCGACAGTAGCCGGCGTCTGTGTGCAGAACTTTCATTAGGGCTCCTATACTCCCGTTCCACGGTAAAAAAAAAACATTTTATGAAAAATTAGTAGAATTAATTTTAATCGATTTATTTTTTATGGCGCCTGTGTGCGCCGCACAATCTGGTCATATGGACCCTTAGATATTAATGAATTCTTCAATACATTTTTTTTTAAATGAATTATTCTAAGAATATTTCATAATTTGGCTTCGTAAATGAAACGCTCTCGGCGATGTTTTGCCGAAAACTGATCTCTCGCAGCACGTGTCACTCAAAAACTAGGGGTCCCAATTAGACTACATCGGCACGGCTAGTTGTATTTTTTTGAGATAGAATAAAAGGAATAGGAATTAGAAAGGAAATCAATAATAAGACAAGATAAATCTACAAACAAATAATATAATTATATTTATAATTCCACAATACATAATAAATACTTTGGATGAGTAAGCTCATTACGTGGGGAAGCAGAATTAAGGATCATTATCATATAAGTGTATTAAATAAAAACAAATGTGCAATATAAAAAACACCCAGTTACACGTTTCTATGTATGTTATTTTTTTTGTATCAATTTTTTAACGGACAAAATGGAGACACGACTATTTGGACAGCACACACAATTGATATGCATTATTTAGTTAGAGGCGTGATCACATTCGGGTATTGAGGGTTCCCCATTTCAATCTACAACGAAAGGTAAACACTGTATCCAACACAAGAGTAAATTAAAAACGCCGATACACCTTATAAGCTATCACATTTATGATATTCTGATATGGCAACAAATATTTAATACATAAAATAGCCATATTTTTTTTCCAAATGGAAACTATGTTAGGCATATAACATTGGTAAACACAACATTAAATTATTCAACATTTTTTTTTTTTTAATTAATTTGCATCAAACGGTCTCGCCGTACAAAATGTTTACTCCGAGAGCGTTCATGCAATAAAATCGGAACGTTTTCGCTCCGTTTACGAATAGTAAGACTCAAACATCACCCTAACGATTCTGCCAACGCGACGGACGAACAAACGACGCGAGTTTTAACCGCGTTTCATATATATATACGCCGATTTAGCAGAATCATCGAAGATTTCACTTACAAAAGAAAACAGTCGATTTTTTAAACTACAAATTTTACTAGGAAATACAAAACGTAGATGGCCCAAGTAAATATTCAAACGTAACTGTCGATCTCTTTTAAAGGTATTTCTCACATCACACGATAAAATGGGCATATCACAATACATAAATTGCAATTACGTTTTTATTTTTTCGATAGAAAAAAAAACAATAATATGGAAATAAAACAATATACAGATAAAGCTATAGTATGAATTGATTTGTCCAAAAGTGGTATATTACTACCAAGGCATGTAAACACTCGTATTCATAATAAAATTTTCAAAAATCGATTTAACGTAGTAGTTAAAATTGTTCATTGCGAAAGTGTTAATCCTTTATATAAATATATATATAGTATCACATTTCATAGCTGTTATAAATAATAAATCGAGTAACTGTTGCAGTCTTAGTGATTGTTTTAATTATCGGAAACAAAAACGCAAAAATTTCTCAGAAGTCTTATATACCAATCGTATTTGCCACGGATGTAAATCTACGCTCACAAAAAAAAAATCGTTATTACGACTATTATGCACAGACGGAAAAGATTCAGGTTAAATAAAATTTCAAAGCATACATATAATAATCGAAAGGGAATGTATAAATACATTTTTTTTTATATTAAAATTACACGATAACAATGATTGCACAAAATATACCCAAATAAATATTGCATCAATATATATATATTTAAATTTAATTCTCGTATAATATCGCGGAGTAATGTTCACAGAAATAAATTTGAAAATTCAATAAATATATACCGGTGCCAGCACCGGAATTTATTATCGTACTAAGATATAAATCCATCATACATTATATTAACAAAAAAAAATACTGAAAATGAATAGGAATGGCAGTACAAGGAAATTTGTCTCACGCGATCCAGCGTGATATTAAATAATTACATTCTAATTTTCTCATGAAGTTAATTATATATATATATATATAGAATTGACTGCGTCAATTCAAACGAAAGTTTACCGCGACCGATATATATAATATAGCAACAGTGTTGAGTTAAATACGAATCCCATCAACGTCTCTCTACCCTGTCTACAAGACTTCTCCGGACTTTCTAAAACAAAAAACGCAAAAAAAAGTTGCAGATTTCAAGATATACACAGGGCCATCCGAGAAATGGTAAGAAACACATTGTAAAACTTGTACCCAAGGTTAAAGAGAAGACACATACATATGTTAACACAGATTGGAATTTTTTTTTTTAAAATAGGATTTTAATTAGTCACTATATATATTCCACATTAGCTTAACCATATAAATTATTATATATATACCTTAATAATGTTGCCATTATTCAATGCCAAATCTACAAACGTAACAATTCAAATGAGTGTTTCAATTGGTCCAAACCGAATGACAACATATATTCGACTACAATTAAATAATTAAACACTAATTATGTCTAATAAGAAAGATAAAAATAATCAATAGACATTAAATGTTATTGCACATGTAAAAACAATATCCTTAGTTAATTAAATCAATGCGGTAGAACCTCTATAACATTTTAGAAATGCAATTTATGTTATAACAACAGCTAAGCATATGCAGCGGACATCGCAACGGATCGTTAATAATGAATCGATGATATTAAAAAAAAATATATACGTTATAGAGATTTACCGAATAGCAGTAAAAAACATATTTTGTACTCCTCGCAATAATTAAAAATTACCGATAACCACGTATTTAACTTATTGTATTGAAACGGTTCAATCATTGGACATTTAATATTTTTTTTTTCATCTACGTACACATCAAAGAACACAAATCAATGGATGGATAACTCACACACATCGTATTACGTTAAGAAAACGGGATGACGCAATCGCACGTTACGAATTGATCGGATTGTCTTATATACAGGCGACAATGAATACCGGGAAAATAAAACGTACGCCTTCGAATACCCAAGGAATAAACGGAAAATGAGCATTAACATTATTTCAGTCCGTGTATAATTATTTTTAACCGTTATGCGTTAATCCTTGGAGTGTCGTTTACACGCCGAACAAATAATACCGGCAATCTCGCCAACGATTTTTTTTTATATAACTGGGCTGCGTTCCGGCGACGGAAGCTCGAATCGAAATGCAAAATTATCGAAACACGCAACGGAATGATGACTAGAGACTATCGAGATTCAAAACGGCAACGTTAAAAACATATGAAAGTTTGTTATTACACCGAACAATATATACTAACAAACACATATACAAACACAATCGTAAACATATACATAAAAAATCTATAAACCTCCTCGCGTCAACGGCTAATGAAACAAAATAAATAAATGTACTAAGAATAATACAATTTTTCAATGAAAACAAAATAAATTTATTTATAAATTATAAACTCGGTTCAATACCAAAAAAAAAAAAAAAACAATAATTTACACATAAAAATGGCACCAATAAAATTAAAATAAAAAATTTCAACACATATTCGATTAGGCAGTCGGACAAGAAACATATTTGCAAACGAATAAACCGTCATATCATATTATTGAGCAATAAATATGATATCATGAAAGCAGATCAATAATAAGTATGTATTTATATATATATATATAAATAATATTTCTCGTAATATATATATAAAACGATGCTCTGATCGAAATGAAACGAAAATAAATGCCGAGTTTGGGCGACGATCGCGATAAAAATAATTGTGCATTGTCAAAAATTTACGCAAATCAGGTTAATTAAAAAAATAAATAATACATGTATCATTAATTAATTGAGCGTCAGACACAGATATTGTGAATCTCAGATTACTCCGGATATACGTATATATATATATATATTTCCACAGCTTTAAGTACAACGACAACTCCTATCATTCACTGGGATACAAATTGACTATTGAGAATATTGTACGACGCCTTGAATGCTGTGTCGATCATCACGAATCGTGTAAAAATGGAAAATTGATATGTAAAAATTTAACGCGGCATAAGTAATACGATCCCATTATAAAAACATATGATTTAAACGCTCCACAAACTGTTTGCGGACAATTATTCAGTCGACAATGTACATAAATACATTTGTGCTACTGTTAATTTAATAAGATCAAAATAACCATTTGTCATTTCGTCACCGTTATTATTTTAATATATATATATTTAATATTTATTTAAACGTTACGTTGCTCCAGAGCAATATATATGTAATAGAATGGTTAGATTAAGCATGCACATATTAATCAGTTAACTAAATACAAGCCAGAATATGTGCCCAATCTTCTATTTAGTCCATGAGGGATGGAAACATGGCAGAAGCATGAATATTGTTAATGATATATATATATATATATAAATATTGTCGGAAGGGCTGGGAGGATTAGATGGTTATAAATATAAATGGTATGATACTCTTCATCGAATGTCGTCGACGTTGGTTTTGGAACCAAAAATTTTCACCAATTGATCTTCGTAATCGTCTATGTTCCGCTTCATGATCTCCATGCACGGTCCGAGAAGACGCTCAAACGTTTCCACATCCAAAACTGTAACATACGCTCAACGTAAAATAAAACAGCGCGAGTAAATCGACGTTTAACCCTTTAACCGCTATTGTCACACCGGGGTGACAACTTGGTATAAAATATTTGTATCGAAAACCCATTTTTGAGTATAGTAAATCAATTTGCAAATTCATCTAGCGGTTAAAGGGTTAAATTGGTTAGAGAATCGAAATACTTACATGCTATCTTGGTGGGGCCTTCGGCGTATGCGGAAGCTGCGCGCGGACGATGAGTAACAAGAGCCAGTTCCCCGAAATATCCTCCCTTGGCTGAAATTAACAAATAACAAACAATTTTAATTATGATGGTATATAAAGATAAACACGTCAAAAAAAATCACGGTAGATATACGTTTGTCGCATTCTATTGAGATCGCTATCAGAATAATAGCCGAGTGTCACAATAATAGTCAATAGAGATTTGTTTGATAGATTAGCTCACTATCGACGATAAGCCTCTCAATATAATGTAGTATATTAATTAATAAGATATTAGCGAATGATTCATATACAGATACACACGATATTTTTTTTTACAGCAGGGCTTATCAGAGGGGGACAGGAGGGCCTGCTGCCTTGGGCCTTGCAATATTAGAAGCTTTAGTTTGGCAAGTAAATATGTTGGGCAAAAATAAGTGAGAGGTAAAACGTAACCGAATTAAAACCTAAACCTAAAGACAGAAATTAGGACATGGATGAAAAATTTAATGATATTTCCTGTCGTAATCTTTAATGTTGAACGCCGGACCTCACGTTTTCTCTGAAAGGCGCTGCATGGTATCTACTTATCGAATCCTTACTACTGTGAATGGAATACAGTCAATGGACTACTGTCAGTGGACTGCCGACAGATTATGACTATCTATCAACAAGTAGATTTTTTGCAATTCCAGAAAAACCTCCAACAAAAGCCATTAATAAATTGATGAAATCCAGTCCAAATCACGAAATAGGAGCTATAAAGACCTTCCTAGGGTGGATGATGGCCAGATTTTGAGACAGACGTTCTATTCAAACCTTCGATTAAGCCAGAAACTCGGATCTCTCTTGTGAATAGTGCAGTTTTATTTATACCGGAATGGAAAGTGAATAAGATGGGTATTTGAATGCCGCACGAACTATCCCCAGCTGACACATGCAGTTCTTTATTATCATGACAACAAACCCACACTTTTGGTCACAACTTGTGACAGGGGGCGAGTAAAGTACGACAATGTTAATCGAAAAAAAAGAATTTTAAAAAATTACACACTCATCTTGATCCCGTAAACCTGGGATAATGTTATGTGCGGGTTTTTTTGTGCATATGGTAAAATATTAGAGGGATCATTCACTTTGAATTATTGAAATTGGGTGAAACAATAACATCCGAAGTCTATTGTCGACAATTGGTTAGATTCTACCCGAAGTTGAAGTAAAAAAGTGGTGTAATATTGCAACAAGGCAACACACGCCCTAAAACTGGAAGAATAACCCACAAAAAATTCAAGAGCTTAACTGGGAGGTTTTATTACACCAGTCGTATGCATCAGACCTTGTTCCGTTTTTCTACCATCTTAGATCTATGGAAAATCTCTAATGGACTCTTTAATCAGGCCCATCCTAACATATGGATCTGAATGTTGGGCTTAAACAAAACAAGATGAGTGATATCCTAAAGAAGAGAATTCTGAGACGAATATTTGGAGTCATATTTGACGACAGGGAATGACATATCAGAACTAACGAGGAACTGTCAAGAATGCAGGAATCAGCCGCCCAAAAGGCTTATGGTTAACAAGCCTTCCTGTCCGCGGCGGAAAGAAAGACCGAGGCTGAGGTTGTTGGATTGTGTACAGAAGGACACTGCATCATTGAAACTGAAACAGAAGATGGAGCAACATAGCGGCAGATCGGATAAAATGGAGAAGGGTGTTGGATGGGGCTAGGGCTCTAGAATAGAGCTCTTGCGTCTATGATGAATGATGAATGAATGAACGGCATTGATAATTTACAAACGAAAAAAAAAGCTCGTTCTAGGTTGGGATCATAAGTGAGAAAATGCCTTTCCGTACTCTTAGCACATTGCAAGTGCTCCTGAATTAAAGCAGCTGTTTGTTGATAAATTTCACACATCGGTTAATGGTTAATGTGACATAAAATCATTTACTTTTGCCCTATTGAGTAATAGGAGGCAACAACGCCCGAAATTAAAAATACAAAAAGAGTAGAGTGTACTCACCGATGCGATTGATTTCTTTATCCTTTCCATCTTCGCGGGTTATGTTAATGCGAACGGTGCCTTCTTCGACGAAATACATGCCGTCGGCTGTGTCGCCCTGACGAATAATCAGTTGACCGTCCGAGATGTGACGCGGGGCCAGGGCATCCGCCAAATTAGATCTCTCATACGACTAGAATATATGAACGGACATTAAAAAATTTAATTGAATCGATATATTTTTGAATTTCAACTAAGAAATGATAAATACCTGAAGTGCCTTGAGCATTGGTACTTGATCTAATAGCTGTTCGTACATTTTGCGCTTCTTGAAGGCGCTCTTTAAAAGAATGCGGCGGAAAGTGTGTCTATCCATAGCCCAGAGAGCTCCCGTCGTGATGGCCTGCACGGTAGCTGCACGCGGCATGTTGTACATCAGCGCTAGCTCGCCGAAGCTGCCCTTGCCGTCGTAAGTATGCACGTGACGTTCTTCCCCGTCGTCTCCACGAACTAATACATTAAATTTACCGCTAGAAATAACAAAAAAAATTAATCAATCACATATGTTCACATGAATGTGAAAATTATAATTTTTTTATAACTCACCTTTCGATAACGTAGAAGTTATCACCGTCGTCACCTTGTTTGATTATGTAATCGTCGGGTTCGACCCGCTTCTCGAACATGGCGTCCAGCACATCGCGCATCTGCTGCGGGTCCAGAGCCCTAAACAGCAGTATGGACTTGACGGCGTCGGCCAGACGCGATCGCTGTTCGTCTGATTTCGGATGCACCGCGGGCGCAGTCTCTCCATCCTCCTCGTCCTCCTCCGGATCGTACGTCTCGGCAAACACGGACTTGCGCCGAGAGTTGAATCTGGCCACGGGCGGTTCTGGGAAAACAAACATTATCAATCAAACAACCGAAAGTGTCGCGCGCGTTATCAAAATCATAAATTTATATGTCTGCCATAATATAAATACAGATTGAATAGAACAAACGGTAACAATTAGCAAAGTGTTGATTAGACTTGTTTGCAGTTGATATAATTTTATCGCAGTCAGATTATGCACACTTATCGTGACGAAAACCTGATACGATCTAGCCGATCATGTTAATTTTTTTTAAACGACTGCTTATCGCGAGATCTCATCGTAGATATACGACCGTCTGATAACACCATTAAAGCACCGATAAATATTTACCGATTTATTTAATTAAAAAAAAATTGATATCTCTGAGTGTTTAGATTCGCGGCCGTGATTGAAATGTTAGAAAGCACTGTGTTCGACGGATATCTCAGTGTCGAGTCTCGCACCGTTCGCGTCCAATACAAAATATACTTGCGAAACACATTTGCGTGCCGCTCTTCGCCAGATGGATTGTTTACGTATGATAATTTAAGCTTTTATCTGTGTTGATTTGAATTACAGTTACAAAATGAATATTAATCATTGTATAATAAATGTAGGAGAATAAATTATTGTAATTCCAAGTCAAATATAGTCACACCACATGCGAGAATGTGTGAAAATCAGGTATTTCCGAGCGTAATAAGTCGTGTACGAGGTTTGATAAAAAATATGCAGAAATTATCTTTTACTCTTAAATTAATTTTGTTTTCTTCAAAATATTAGATATAATATGCCTTTACGAATCTTCGAAGCATTTCTGTAACGCAATTTTCTGATATACCCTTCAGTTCGTTCAGTGATTCCGTTTTTATCTCTTTAATATTGACGAAATGTCGTTGTTTTACGTTTTTTTTTCATCTACATGAAGAAGAGGATGTTGAAGGTTGCCAAATTCGGCGAATAAATAGACTCAGGCATTGCGACGATATTATTGCTAATTTTTTTTATGAACCATTTTGCATAACTTATTAATAGTAAGTACAATAAATATTCAAACATATTTCATTCTACGGACATAACTGATGATTTGTTTTATTTCAGATATCTGCGATTGATCTCATCGACGAATATTTTTTAATGTACACGCTTGAATTTTAATCCAGCTCTGGCTTTTTAACCCTTTAAACACCAGAGAAATAAATTTCTAAATGCAAAAATATAGCTGAAACTCGAGTTAATATTTTACAAAGCTTCGAGCATGTTTCGCTAGCTAAATAAGCAGTTGTCACGTCGGTGTGACAAGAGCTATTAAAGGCTAAATAGATTCTGCCAACGTTGCTGATATAATCTGAGCAATTTCTTCTTCGCCTAACATTCGATCGTGCGAAAGTTTATACACTAACTGGTGGTATTAAACATTATGTAAAAAACTCGTAA
>JAGXCT010036957.1:0-35603 GCA_022495035.1 Philopotamus ludificatus | reverse complement strand
CAATTTCTTCTTCGCCTAACATTCGATCGAGTAGAATCTCATCAATATCTTCACACATAATACTTTAATTTTATTTGACGGTATATTTTATTAATAGTCTAAATAAATTTAGGAAACTTTTGGCCTCAAATGCAATCGTCGAAAATTATTTGCGTATAGCTTCATCATCATAACAATGTCGTTGCTAATTTTAGATATGTATAACGCCGATGATCAAAGACACTGCAAATATGTTTACGCAGCAAACACGTAAACAGTTAGTTTAGTCAACCCTTCGCTTCAATCAGTCTTATATAATGTGACGACGCGTTTCAAAAAATACACAATGTAAAATATCAAAATTTACGATATTACATAACGATATTTTTTATTCGAATTAATCGTGAGACCCTCGCACCTCCTCCGTTATTCAATGTGTGATAGTATTTTTTTAGTAGGACAGTCGACGGCCTTGATCACTGGGAAAAATATTAATTGTCTACACGCCTATACAATGTTTTCTTTTGCTAATTATTTATTGCGCGAGGCCGTAATCGATCTGAGGATCGCGGAATCTGTTTTTCAATTTACGTTTCAGAAAAAGCCGAGCATAAAAATAGAAGGACGATAACGACAAACAAAATTTTGGTAAAGATGAAAGATTTTTAAATTTACACCAATTTATCTGATTATATTAAAATTAGCGCTTATTTATTTTAGAGTTACGGCACACAAAACTGTTTGCACATCGGTGCTGTCTCAAAAAAAAAACCAGTTAAAATCAAATATATTAACAAGATTAGGAATATATAACGCAATATAAAGCAAAATGGATCCTCGAGAAGAGAAAAAATTAACGTTTACGGACTTATAACCATCTGTTTGTATAAAATATGAGAAACAAGAAATTTTATTCATCGTAATTATTACCATGTTCCATAATTCATTGAAAATTTAAATCTAAAATCAAATTGAAAACGTTATACGAGTTTGTTTAAGACGCGGAATGCTGAAACCGAACCGGAGCAATTATGAATTAATCTGATTACATCAAATTCTTAGGACACATCCATCAATTTAATCTACGAGCGATCAAAAATATTATATATCTGAAATATCAAAATGCCATATGCTCTATGAATATCTTCTGTGTCCATTCGTTAAACGGCGGATTTCAATCCAACGTAACTGAAATACATTTACGATCGTCTCATCCCATTGCATAACGTAGCACGGACTCGATCCGCATACACGAGCCGCTTGAATGATAAATCGAGGGCAATTTTATATACTCGTTCATAAATCATAAAACGGGCAAATATTTATACATCAAAAAATTAGTTCAATTAACAAAATTAAGCCATACGACGGTCGGTTAAATTGATTCTCTGGCTATTGCCGGGGGGTATGATTATTTAATTTTTATATATTGAAAAATACATGTCCGTGTAACGATTTGGACGCAGGAGGTGATGGAATGGGGATGCGAGGGCGAGGATAGACCGATCTAGTTCGTTCGGAGGCGGAGGTCGCGACGGAAAGACGGGCAGATGGCAGGCTTGGGCCCTCACCGTCGTCGTCGTCGATGAGCGAGTCGTCCGGCGTGCAGGCGGCCTGGGCCGGGCGCGCAGCTCGCAGCCGCTCGAAGTAGTCGGCCGCGTAGTCCAGCGCGTCGCTGGGCTGCTCCAGCAGGAAGCTGACGGTGAAGTCCAGCAGCAGCTCCCTCAGCTCGGGGGGCACCGCCACGCGGCCGCGCGCGCGGCTCATGTCGCGGCCCCGCCACTCGTCGCCCGCACCGCACCGCGCCCGCGCGAGCTCTGGCAACCCCGCCGGATCGATACGCACACACACGCGCACTGCCACCACCCGCACGCGCCGGCGCTACCAACCCCACCAACGAAGCGATTTCCAAGATTTTATTAAAAATTTCACCCTATTTGGAGAGTCACTAGTATATAATACGTTTATTAAATACAACATTCATAAAGCAAAGCAAAAAAAATCATGTAAAATATAATTTATTGGAAATTATTTTTTTCCCGCTATTTGCGTTCAATTTTAACAATCCCGTTTTATTTTAGAACCCCGAATCTATGTTTCCCTCCAATTACGTTTATTTTTATTAGTCACTTTAAAAACGTAAAAATAGAGTTTATCTGTAATGTTAAATGAAATTTCAGGTAAATACTGCAAATCAAGTATAATTTAAGAATATGGTATCCTTTTCGCATGAGATAATTTGCATCATAAATATATCAAATTAGATACCAAGTAAATCTCCTCAATCAGATTGTATAGAGACCATTTCATAATCAGTTCCAAACCTATCAAAACATAAACAATAAAGTTTTCAATGAGTTTTAATTAATTAACATTTCCAAGCGTTTAATATTATTGAGTAGGTGTAAAACATGAAAGCCCACGCAAAATAAGGTAAAATATGGATTTTTTTCAATGATGGCAACATTATAAACTTTGACAGTTGTGTCAGTTCGTGATACGTATTTTAGATTAATTGTGTAAGTTAAGACTAACCTATTTTAAAATCGTTATTATTTTTGCAATAATAAATAAACAAATAAATTACATGTATTTATTAATTGCATTATGATACAATATAATAATTTATTTTGAAAAAGGTTACATTTTTCATAAGCGTGGCAATTTTATGCACATTTATGTATAATTATATCGAAATTTTAATGTCCTGCGATGATTTTCTTTTATTTCTCTCACCAAAAAACCTCTGCAACATGCTAGTCATGATAAATGTATGCATAGGTTAGAATAACTGATGACTAAATTACATTCATGCTTTAAACCAGGAATGAACAACCTTTTTTTACAACGGGCAAACTAAAAATTTTGAAAGCTGTATACAAGAAACTTATGATAATATAAACACTAGGATTAACTCAAATTATCTCTTTATTATCAAAATAAACCTATTATAAAAAATTACAGAAATAATAGAAATACTAACAAAAAAACGACAAAGGTATATGTGAAAAAAGATTATGATTACGCCTAGGGTACAATAAGGCTGCAGGACCCTGTGCAAATTTTGCAAAGTGATAATGTAAAATCTTTGAATGGTCGCACGAGTTGCTGGTTGCTCAATCCCGCTTTAACCGTTGAAAATGATAAATTCTAAACTTTGTTTTATTTATTTTAGCACTCTATATTAGGCACTAAAATATATCGAGATGTTTCAATCAGTCTCATGTTATTCTGAAATTTTAATGGACGAAATATGTCTGGAAGGACTCGACGGCATTACTTTAGAATCGCTATGGATACGACTGAATACTCGGTTTAATGTAAAATTACCCGACAGGATAAAATTAAAGTTTTGGAATATCATAAAACAACTGGACGACGTGGAATTTTATCAACTTCCCAAATTTCGTCCCTCCATTGATTCCGTTACAGATTCTGAGGTAAATATAAATCGTCATATTTATGACGATTCACACATCATCATACAAATCAATGTTGAATTTCTCCACTAATAGTGTATTTAATTATTTTTTTTATCTATTTTTACGTGAAAAAATAATCAAGCACCTATTTTAACAACCGATTTTATTGTTTCAAACCATTTTTAATATTTACTTATGGTATTTAATACTGAATCTAATCTACCGCATAAAAAATAATCGGTGGTACACATATTATTCTTAATTAAAAAACATTTGATTTTATTTTGTATGGCTGAAGGTTAATTATAATAAAACTCAATATAATGTTTTTTTATTCACTTTTATAGGATAATAATTCAACGATTATTTATCCATTTTGTCTCGCACCAGAAGCGCTCGGTTCATGTAAAGATATATCCATGAGGATAAATATAACTCGAGAAGTTCAAACAATTTCACTGGAAGAAGTATTAAACAGGTAAACAAAATAAACATTTTATATTTGTGAAATAACATATGGCAACTTGCTAACTCAAATGTATGTATACGAAATTCCTTCTATAAATAGTCCGACTACTAACATTTTACCGTGCCGATATTTATTCTATTTAGATATATTACTACTTTAGACCGAGACGATATTTGTAACAAGAAGTCGTTTATTTATAACCATCTAAACGATATACTAGTATATGCGGAGAAATTTTATTTAAATGATATTTTAATATAATTATAGTTATTCTTTTTGTGTTGCAACATGTTCCGGCACCTTTTTTAAAAAATAAAAGATCTGACTTAAGTACTGTTAAGATCACCAATCATACATGCAACAGTCCCTCCTATAGTGCTACCTTCTAGATGTCGTTTTCAACAAAACGCTAAATTTTCAAGGTCAAGTTACATGTTTCGTAAATATGTAATACATCTCCGTGCGAAATAAACGTCAATGCCCTTTGGTTGACAACAAAATATAACGTGCATACATTAACAAACCAAAAATAGAACATGGCTGTTTAAAAAATTGAATGGAAAATTCTTTAATGTAATGATTTTGTTTAATTTACAAAATACAATAAAAAAAACCTAACCCAAAATTTTATACAGATGCCTAGTCTTTTGTAGGGAAGGTTTTTATAACGCGGTCCCTATTTCCGCACTATAGCAGGGTTGACTTTATATGTTTTATTTTTTGATTTCTATGATTTTGTAAATGTTTTTATTTTTTTTTGTATTATATTTTAGATGGAATAATGGCATGGTGGTTGTCGGTGGTGCTCTTTCTCGATGGCGTCACCTCTCTGATGGTCAATCGATAATGATACTAGAAGAATTGAACCCAGTACATTATGGTTTATTGGAAAGAATTGGACGATCCAGATTTAATGTATTTTTTTTTTAAAACATTCATATTTTATATATTTTTGATACAAAAAATATATTTTGCAGGGTGAAAGAACAACCGGTGAATATTCATTGTGGAAGTTATGCAAAGATGTAAAAAATCTATTTTATCATAGAAAAAAATTATCGGGCCTAGGATTAATAACGGAGAAGCCAATTACATTTAAAAACTTTCCCAAAATATTATTGATCCACTTACAAAGGTATATAAGGCTGTTATACCGGAATAACCATTCATTTAGGAAGCATAATATATCATTTTTATGTGTTACAGGTTTAATAAATTCAATAACAAATTTAAAAATGTTAAAATAGAAGCGGCATTGAAATTTCTCAAGAGTCAACCCACGAAGAGAGTGGAATTTTCCGTTTTCAAGAAATATATGATCGATTCACTGTATCTCTCTGAAAAACAATGGAAACATTTTCAAACTTCTCCGGATTTTAAAAAACATATTTTGACTGAAAATGTACGCATTTTATAATTTAATTTCCGTAGTTAAAAAATTTTAAACATTAGAAATAAATCTGTAATGATTATTATTTTAGAACGCACTTTATCGAGAATTCTATCCCGATGCCACAGAAGCCGAATGGAAATTCAAGAGTCTACCTGATGAGAAAAAATTACGTACAGTAACAGCGTTAGATGTTCCCGAGTATGAATCAGAAAATGACGAAAATGAAAATGAAATCACGACTGGTAAATAAATATATTATTTATAAATAGGGATTACAGATAAGCCCATCCCTCGATTGATGCAGTTTATCGGCAACACCAGTATTATCGTCAATGCTATTTCTAGTTTTGATTCATTGGTTTTAGTTATCATATTAATTTTATATCGTCTGTAACCTTCTCAACAAATAACTCTTCAATGTCAACGAATTCTAAATTTTAGAAACCTTCATAAATGCTTTTTTTAAATTCAGAATACTATTAACCCTTTAACCATTAGGGAAATTTATGTAATTATGTCCCATACATGAATAAATATGTAGTCAATACTCAAATTTATTAACAAAATTTATGGGTTCTAAATATTTGTATGAATCGAGGACATGTCGCTAGTGTGTGCTGTAAATTAAAAGTTGTCACACCGGTGTGACCATAGTAATTAAAGGGTTGAACTCTTAAACATTTTTTATGGTTTTATATATTAGTTCCTTTCCTTGCCTTAGGTTTTGAGCTCGTTTTTGTCTAATATTAGATAATCCGGAAAGTGATGATGTATAATTCTTCTTATTTAGCCGGCACCCTCATGTCTGAGGATCGAAAATGAGAATACCAGATTCTGTACTAAATTTCTTTTTGTCTTTTAGGATATCTCCCTATTTTTCCAAATTGTTAATCCCTATTCGACTACTTATTTTTGGCTCACAATTTCCGTTACTCGTAGGGTAGCGATTCGAGGTACAGAAATTCTTCAACCCTCTCCAGATCCGGTAGATTAAGAGATCTGAATAGCTCATTACTTCTGTCGACTATCATCAATTTGGTTTTAGTAATATTGATCTCGAGTCCTAGTTTTTTACTTTCACAGATAACTCTTTTGAGCAGATCGGCCATTTCTTTTACGTTGGTGGCTATCAATTACGTATTGTCTGCATATCTTAGATTTAAAAAATTTTTACCCGCTATTTTAAATCTGCCTTCCCAGTTTTCAAGGGCTTTTCTCATGAAATACTTCCCGTATAAGTTAAATAGATCTGGGGAGAGTTTACAGCCCTGTCTCACCTCTTTGAGCACTGAAAACTTTTCCGACGAACTCGACTCGAGTCAATTTCATCTCTGTATAGTTTATAAGGGTGTATAATAATTAAGAAATAATTTTATTATTAATTCAATCATTATTTAAAAATTATCTCCACCTTTCTATTAAAATTTTGATCTCCCTAATGTAAAATTGTGTCGGTATTAAATTGAAATATTCGGTCCCCGTGAGTGATATCTGTATCTGGCCTTGAGACACAAAATACGTTATGAGAGGTTGACGAAAGCAACCAAACTGAGGGTCCTAAACGATCATCATAAATATGTCATGACTTCCGGATAAACTAATGTGTTTAAATGGGTATTTTTCCCAATTTTGTCAGCATTAAAAAAATTATTAAGTACTGGCTGCATCAGAGGATGCTAGAGAACGAGACTAAGTCCTATATTGGGATGTAGGAATAAATGCTTATTTTATTTTTTTATTTCAGCCAAGGGAACAATGGCAATTAATGAACCTATAATCAGAGAAATATATTTGTGTATTCGAAAATCCCAGAGTAAAGGACTTACATTAGGAGATATAAGAAGAATACTGGGAATAGACCCATTGACTGTGAGATTATTTTGTCGAGTACTTCTTAGAAGTAATTACTTATTTATGATCATTGAGAACTTTAATAAAATAACAATAGCGAGGTAATGTAGTTTTTCCATATCAAATTTTATTATTTATTAGTAATTAAATATGTTGATAG
This sequence comes from Philopotamus ludificatus, assembly GCA_022495035.1. Lineage (NCBI taxonomy): Eukaryota > Metazoa > Arthropoda > Insecta > Trichoptera > Philopotamidae > Philopotamus > Philopotamus ludificatus. The sequence goes on along the minus strand of JAGXCT010036957.1, from coordinate 28,329 downwards.
CGGCCTTTATTTTTTTGTTGCAGATACTATGCGGCGGATTTTAAAAAAGAAGCCACGGAGGAATATGAAATTGCAAAAAATAAAGTCAGGGACATATTCGAGTTGAATGAATCCTCAATTTTAAACGACACAAACAACTCTGAAGGAAAATCCACAACGGTTCAAGAGTCCAAAAATAATACATACAAGTCGAGCGGAGTATCACTGAGAAAACTACAAAGAATCAACATGATTATGGAATACGTTCGTGAAAAACGTGTAGTATCGCAACACCTCGATCTGATCAAATATATTTCACAAAACGAGGGTTTGGCTCGTGACGGTGGAGGTGTTATAGATAAAAATTCGCTCCTGCGATTACTATCGGGCCTAGAAAAAGAAAGGCAGATAAATTTAATACGAGTCAAAATGCCAATCAAGTCTAATAAAAAATTTATTGAGTTCATCTGCGAACCTCATATACATTTGAATCATCCGTATCTTCAATCCATGATCGAAAAAATTAAAACTAAATATTTGATAAGGGCCAATGCAACGTTGGGTACATATTCCAAAGCCACAAAAAACATGACTCTCGCAAAAACGTACGGATTAGTTCCCAAATTCGCGAGAATCCGCGTACTTCACGAATTTCTGTATTATTTGGTTTTTATATCAAAGGAACGGCAAATTGAATTGGGCATCGATATTCAGGAATTAATCGATAAAGACGAATGTTCTGATGAAAATATTCCCGTTCCGTACATTGATCCGAGCGGAAAATACTCGTTCGTATCTCCACTTCCCGACTATGAAGGACATTGTCGTGGATGGGTTATAGCATCTGACATAATACTGAGAATACCGTTGTGGTTATTTGCTAAAATAATAAACATATGTTATCACGTAGAAAACTTGACCGAGTACCTCAATCATCCGATAAAACGTCAATTATTAGTAAAACATTTGCCGGAACCCATGAAATCTCAACTTTTGGGCAACAACAGACATATTCCTATGATATTTGATAGATTGATGAACATGTGTTTCATGGGATTGATCAAGTATGGAAAACAACTTTCGAAAACCAAAGACGATGTTTTCATTTACGTTAATTCTAACGCCGTATTATGGGACACCACTTCGTCTTGCCCAGGGTATGATAAGGTCGAAGATAAAGATTATCCGCTTGAATTATTCCAATTTGAATCGCTGAACGACGTGAAAAATTATTGGGACCGAGCGGAATCAATTTGTTTGAATACAACATTAGGGGAACGATATGCTGCACTCGGCGAACAAGTCGACAACGAAGCGATAGAATCAAAACTGGCTTATACTCTAAAGGAAGCGCTCAACGTTGATCCGTTGGAAGAGAGTTTTCAAATACCCGGCGATAGATGCGGCGCAGGAGGCTTCGATTCGCTACTATTTTCGCACATAAAAAAATCATGGTCGTACTCAAACATTGAAACTCTGCATCAAATCAAAACTATCAAAAGAAAATCATTAAACAAAAATATAATAATAAGCTATAAAAGAAAAACACCTTTGTTAGCTAGAGGCGAAGAGCATTTCAAACAAAAGATTAATAAACCGAAGAAAGTCCGAATCATAATGCCGAGGAAATCTACCGTGTTTAAAAAATCAGCCGACGACATCGACAAGAGTGCTCTGAACGTTTTGGGTCCGAAACGATGTACATGGAACAGTATTGAAGATAAAATATTGTGCATGTTCATCGCCGCTAGACGTATAATGAGACTAAGCAAAGCCATCGAGATGTCGAAAATGATAAGAGACATTTTGCACAAGTGTACGAACTCTTTGGAAAAGGCGACATCGGCATGTCGTAGACGTGTACTCTTTTTAAGTCATAGAGAAAAAATCATGAGAAATATAAACCTGCACATAGCGGAGATAAGTTGTTATCCGGTATACAAAAAATATCAATTGATCGGACGACAGATAAACGTGAATAGAACGCACGAAAATCTCGAGAAATTTAAAATACATTTCGTCGAGCTGATAAATCTACTATATAGCGGAGTACACGAGAACAATGCTAATCTATCGAGCATAATATTCCCTGAAAGCATGGACGACTTTTTATTGAATTTTAACGTCGAGAAGGTTAAGCCGGACGTTGAGAATGACGATTCAGAAATTAATCTTATTCACAAAATCGATAATAATCTATTGACTTCGATTATACATAGCGCTCTCGGTACAATTCTGGTTAAAGACAAAAGGAAATTTTTATTAACGGAAACGTACAAAACGTTTTCTGAAGATTTGCTCGCTTCCACGATAAATACGTTGAGAGCGTCAGGAATGATTTCGTATAAAAAATATGACGAGTTTAAGATTGATAAAATGAAGATGAACTCCAATAACTCGTTTGTTATTAGATCGCAATTTAAAATCTCCATTAGCTATATCCATAATTTGGCGGAGAGTCTGCCTTATAATATATACTCTCAGGCATCGGAACACATAAACGTATTAGAAAACAGACGAAATATGATCAACGAACCTCTCAATGGCGGAACGACTGCTGCAATATTCGAACTATTGTCCATGAATTATATATCTCTAGATTTGACTATCCCGGATGATATTATCATCGCGGATTTTAAGTATTCAAAAGATGCACAAGATTCACTGTTATTGGCTGATGATACGTCGAGTGATGCAATTCAAAATACGTCGCAGCTATCGTTGGGATCGTTGCAGATTATCGATTCCAATGTTAATCAAACCAACGATTTATGTGTTAACTCGTGTAATCTGTCGACATCCTTGCTTTGTGAATCGAATGATTTAGAACTTATATCGCGATACACAATTTGCAGTATTGTCAATAGAATTATTGTGTAAGTAACTAATATTATGTAATCCTTTTTCTGATAATTAGCGATATGAGAGACTTATAATAAAAGAAAATTGAAATGTGTTCACACCTTTTTTTAAAATATATTTAACGCTAAATAGCATACTGATATATATATGTATTATTTTTACAGAGATGCTTTATTTTATTCGAAAAAAACCAAGAGTTTTTCTTTAAATACAGATGCAATGAATAAAATTTATGGATTTATCGAAGAGAAAAATGATATCGGAAGAACCTCACTAGAGCTCAAGGTATTTCTATCGTTTTATAAGGTTGAGTCATAAGTTCCTACGTATTTTTTAAATAATACAAAAGAATATTACGTAATAATTCCATCTTTTCTTTATCTTTTCCGGTTTTGATGCAAAAAATGTGTACAATATATTTTTCAAATCTGATGTTTTAATTTTTTTCCATCTATATAATTTTGTAGTGATAAAAAAAGGTGATAATTAAATAGAGCCAAGTCATGAGAATAAAGAGGATGTTTTAAAGCATCCCAGTTCATTCTACATAGGCGCATCAGCCCTATTGTAGAGCCCTGGCCTCATCCAACACCCTTCTCCATTAATCCGGTCTACCGCTTCATCCTTCCATCTTCTGGTAAGTTTCAATGATGCAGTGTCCCACTGTAGACAGTCCAACCACCTCAGCCTTGGTCTTCTTTTTCTACGGGGACAGGAAGGCTTGTTAACCATTAGCCTTTTCTTCGGGGTTCTTAGGTGTCTTCACACCACTTCAGCCAGGCGAGATTAATTCCATCGCTCGAGCCCATTCAAAATGGAAACCCAGGGATTTATTCATCTACGCTCTTCAAGAGCTCTTTGAGCCTTTGCTGTGAATTCCTGAACGGCCTTGAAGCTGTACTCTACGACTCAGGGGTTCAAGGATTCGTCCCTGACATATGGGCATGTATTTTGTCTTGATCAAAGCATCCCAGTTAAGCTCCTTTAGCTTGTGTAATATCATCATTGCAGAATTCGACCGAGCATTATCGTGATGAAAAACGACATCCTTGCAATAAATTAATTTAGGCCTAGTGTTGTTTCCTTATAAAATTATCCAAAACCAAAACCATTCCAATACGATGTGGAAGTTTCATCATCGTTGAATGACCAGTACCCATCTTCTATGAAATGTCATTGTCTTGATTGATAATTAAAAGGAGCCCTTTTTTTTTTTCATCAGCATTTCATCATTGATAAATTCCCAGGTCTCTATCTTTGACTGTTCCGAACATTGATAACTCTGCACAACAAATCACAAATGTTTTTTATTGCCACTGTTGCATTATAGTGTCGAATATATACTCTTTTTTTCACATTTTAAAAATTTATTGGAGTTCCGTTTAGTCCAAACAAACGAACTTATGACTTAACTTAATATATTTGATTTATCATTTTTTATAATTGATATTTTATTCTAGGAAAATTTTATAAACAACGGCATGTTTACAAAGGTGGAGTTATGCGAAATAATAAATAAATTGATTGAAAATAATTGCATTCGCCGAGTCGGCATTGAAACGATCCAATGGGTGTCAGTAAAGCATCTAAAACGCTGGTGCACCAAAGCTATTAATTGTGTAGACGTATCACAAATTGAATATCTCAACCTAAATACAGTTTCCGACGATAACGTCATTTTGAATAACATAGAAACGACTGTCGTCGGTGATCCCGTCATTGTCGAAGAACCGAGTACATCGAAAGTATTGAATACTAACGAACAAATTGAAACGGAATCCGTAAAAAAACGTAAACTATCAGAGAGCACTGTAGAAATGGCTGATAAAGATAGTGTTCCGACGAGTCCCAAGAAAGTATGCACTACTGATATTCGAAACGACGATTGCGAAATAATGGATACAGAACCAAAATCAACACAGGAAAATAAGGAGACAGACGAGCCACAATCCACGGATGGTCCGATCGTTCCACAATGGTCGATATCCAATGAAGAAATCTCTAAAGTCATTGATTTATCGAGCGATAGTGAAATAGACGAATATATGGAGTACATATCTAAAGACAACAACCTGCTCATTGACGCCACTCAAATATTAAACGCAGTGTATAATAACGAAGAGATTTATATATTTTCACGTCCGTGGATTAAACCGGACGGCTCGTTGAACAACAGACTGTTGTGGAGTTGGATGGGCGCCGTATTGAATTATTTATTATATCATCCGACGTCAAAAATGATTAGTCTCGTGAAACGATTCAAGTTTTTATTGCCGTATCAACTATTTTTGATAATTGAGGTATTTATGAATTATTATTGTTATGGCAGATATTATTGGTGTAGCATTACATAGCTCCAAACAAATTGCTGACTGCCCACTACTTTTAGTCAGTATTCGACATCCCAGGATCTCATACTGACTTCGATATTAGCTTAAGGTCATCAATTCTTCGAATGCACCTTAACTGATCATTGACACCATAGATAAAGCCAAAATGATATATGCTTTCGATAAATTAATAACCAAAATGAACGGCTGGACCCGACCTGATACCTTCGTTCGTTTTTAAAGCATGTCACTTTGGGGTATCAGAGCCTCTTCGACATATTTTCAATCTTTCGTTAAAATCGTTAAAATTTTTGATTTGTGGAAATTTTCAAAAGTAACTCCTATTTTAAAAATAGGGGACAAATGAAATATTGGTAATTAGGCCAGTGGCTGTTCTATTCGGACCTGCCAAGCTGTTCGAGATGATCACGTAGAGAGTAGACTCATCGATGAACAGCATGGATTTCGGACTGGACGCTCAGCAGTCACTGGTCTGCTTAGCTCTTCAAACTATGTGTCTAAGTCACTGGATAAGGGGGTCCAGGTCGACGTTATCTATAATAACCTCGAAAAGCCATTTGATAGTCGACCACACTAAATTTATTTCTAAACTAGATAGTTTTGGATTCTCGGACAATCTCTTACAATTTGTCTCCACTTATTTAAAGAAGAGGAAACAGTACTTGATACATGATTCCCTAACGTCATGTGTCTACAATGCAACTTGGGTTCCAATTTGAGACCATTATTATTTGTTTTATTTATAAAAGACATACAGCATGTCCTATTTTGTAATTTCTCACTCTTTGCAGATGACTTAAAACTATTTATATCAGTTTCCTCGATAGCTGACGCCCTTTCTCTGCAGCTGAACGTCAATTCTTTGCCCGAATGGCTATTTATTAATCGTCTCCCGCTTAGTGTTGGGAAAAGTCAGGAAATGCCATTTTCGAGATCTAAAGAATTTCTATTTTTTTATTACATGCTTGGGAAGGTAACTCTTCCCAGGCAATCGTCAATTAAAGATCTGGGAATTCTGTTTGACTTTAAATTTAGGTTGAATTATATACTTTGCACCTTGGTTATATGGTTGCTATACGATACATTGGTTCGGAGTTTACTTGAATCAGGATCTATCATCTGGGCCCCATATGACACTTCGAATATCCTCAGACGAAAGAAAATTCTCTCATCTCGAGAAAAGAAAGTCGATCTACTTGGCATAGCACTTCTTCAGACTGTTGGTTGGCGCAGTACATAACCCCTTTGTATTGTGCGAGTTGCTCTTATGGGCGCCACCTCACTACCATCGAGCTTGATCGGGTGTGGTTTTTCTTCCATCATACGTGAGGACAGGTGCTCTCAGAAACTCTCCGATAACCATTACTCTGCTTAACCACGTGGATAATTATGTAGATATTTTTAATGTAAAATATCTCTAATTCGTTTAGTCTCTTTACATTTTAGTTCCTCAGGGTGTTTCCCACCACATTACCCTACAAACTCATCTAGTCCTTAAGGTCCCAGGCCGTAGTGGCAACGTGGAAACTCGTACAGATGGAAGCAATACCACACCTGTCGGCTGTTTTAGAACATCGCTGAGGCGTGCAATGTTTGTCTACCGACTCAAAGAGCCCGCCCCTCTGTAAGGCTAGTGGATCAACCTGCACCATGATTACGTAGCCAACTAATGTTGTTCTTGGCGTGCTCCGAAATGTCAGAGGAAACCTCAACAATGAGCATACGAAGTATGGCAAAGTAAAAGCCACACAAAATCATTATCACCATCATGAGATTTTATAATATCATATAATAGAGCATTTAATGACGTTATACTTTATCTACATATCTTTCTTCTATACTATTTGAATAGCTATTCGTAAAGCTGTTATGTGTGGTTGGCGAAATGGACCACTCTGTATTGCCAACCACGCATTGACTTTAAATAAATAACAAAGAAAATTCATAATGAATATTTTTTTTAGATATTAGAAGAAGTGGGATGTGTTAAGAAAATTGTGCTAAAGAACCAAAAAGCTTCTTTATTTAGTACTAGTACTTCTCGTGTAATTATAGGTGAGATAATATACTCTTCTTTAGTTTAAATAATATTTACATGTTTTATTGTTAATAAATATTTATTCTATTTGCAGAAGATGCAACCATTTTAGATATTGACGACGACAATTTGTATCTAGAGGTGTTAGATACAGCCATTTTAAAATTTGCACTATTTAAAGGCAACAAAACGTGAAAATGTAGTATTATTTTTAGATAAGAGAATAAAAATATATTTTTGCACAATAAACTCGTTTATTTCCTATTAAAAAAAGAATATAAATATCCTGCCGATTGAATAAATACACATGTGGATTTAAAGTATGTTTTATTACTTAAAACTCTGATGAACTATAAATACGGTGATAATTATCAAATTAATTGTAGTGATTATTAGACATTGCATCAAGGCTCATCCTAATTTATGTTAATTAGAACGATAATAAGTGATTTTATAATTTGAAATAACTGAATTACACTAATATTACTGATATCTGCAATTGTTCATATAAAAATAAATTATGTGATTCAGCTCAACGATTATTAAATGTCTTTGGCGGTCGATGGTAATTTAGTTGTGTTACACATCTTGTTCTTTATTGTATACGCTCATAATCTTTTCCATTATTTCCCAATTCTTATCTCGCGTTAAGTCCTTGGAAAAGACCTAGAAATTATAAAAATTATGTTATTTTAGTGCTTTTTATTAAAATATATTGTTGGCGATACTTACGGAATACCATGTATCATCATCCTGCGTATTTGTTAAAGGCACACTAGAACCGAGGCAATGTAAGGCTAGACATATACACGCAATTGATGTGTGCGCAGGTCTATAATCAAGAATTGCAACAGAGTGATGGAAATCTTGCAAAAATCCTAATGCCGTACGAGCAAGAGGTATTGCTTGCCATTCAGTCGCCGAAAACCATCCTTGCAATGATTTTAAGTAATGTAATAGATACCGATGCTAAAAAAATACGTATATTAGTTATGAATTATGCGAGTATTTTAATTAAATTTACTAACATGTGCCGGTGGATCGGGGTGAAATGATAAAGTGCGCAGAATAAGAAGTTCTGCTGCTGCTAATGAGCCGCGGAGGCTCCAGTACTCCTCGCCTAATTCTAACGGACCCAACGAACGATTCAGCACTCCATGCGAGACATTCAACACGTCGCGTAAACGTAAAGCGTCGTCACGTAGTTTTCCACCCAAACTTAAGCACGCCGAGCCAATAACCTGAAACATAGATAAAGATAATAACGTACCGACGATTATTTAGAAGATGGAATATGACAAATACTCACGTAACAGTCGTAATTTGATTTTTCTACTTCTTTGAAAAATTTATGAAAGATAATTGCGGCCGTTGCGATAGTGGCGGGTTGGGCGTTCAGTTTTATACCGCATTCGAAAATATAATGAATCGCCAAGCTGTGGCCGGCAGCGCCGATATAATCGTTTTGCCTGTTTCTGGTTTTGTCCCGTTGAAGTGCCATTACATCGATGACGTCTTTCATGACAATGTGAATTCTATACGTAGTAACAATAATATAAGAAATTTATAAAGTAAATTTATTGAAGTATGAGCATTGGATATGTTCGAAGTAATCGCCTATTTTTTTTATTTTATTTAAAGTAGAATATAAAGTTTCTACCATTTACAATCCGATCATAATTGGTTAATAATTTTGAAAAAATCATCAGCAACGAGAAATCACTACACTATATATTCCCATGAAAACCATGTTCATGGTCCTCCATAAGGGGAATCATGCACATGATCACATTCCTCAGAAATGAGGGAAAGTGGATTAATTGTGTATAAAAAAAATAATAATAACAATAATGATATATAATCGCTTCACGACTTTAAAAAAAATAATGATATCGAGCTCTTTTCATAATTGATAAATAAATTTACTCAATAAAGCTAAACGCCGGGTCAAAGGCACGCCGAATTTGTTGACAGCGGAGCCAGAGTTGCCATGCGTCAATATTAAGAAATCGACACTAAATTCGATCAAAATTGACCATAAACTAATTACGAAATAGAATTATGTATTTTGAATATTGATTTATTATAAAACCGATCTCGTACTAGAGATTCGTCCCTGGGATCTTTTTCTTTATATTCATATACATCTATCATCGAACTGACGACACCAGTATTTCTTCAATAAACAACAATGCGTGTTTTCACTTTGATCCGATCTTCGAAGCGATCGTCAACTATCGGACGGTCGAACGTTTTGACGTCAGCGGTTGGATGCCATTACAATAATCGGTGCCAAGCCGCGCGTCGTAACAATTGGAGGCAGCGATGGGTTACCTTTTCTGACATCGGTACTATCGTCGCGCGAACCCTGAACACGGGCTCCGTTGTATTTGTTTCTCAGATCGCCGATCTTGTCGTTCCACCAATTTTTATGGCGGCGTCTTCTCGGTACCGCGCAATCGCACGCTGCGGGGGGGGGGGCTCTGGTGATATAATCGACGGGATCATTTTCTCGGTCGCTTATTTCGTTCTTATCCATCTCTTCGATGAAGGAAACAACAAATGCATCTTTGTTTAGACAATGATTATTTATATTTAATCTTTAGACTTTTTTAGGGAAATACGTCATAAGTTTGGGACATGTAGGAATTATATAAAAGAGAATTCGAGAAAAATGAAAAACATGGCGTTCCAAATAGACCCCATCGGCACGGCTAGGTTAATAGCTTATTACATTTAAATTAATGTTATTGGACGCAAACGACTAAAATATATTAACGATTACACATAACTAAACAATACAGGCTGTAATATCTATGTTAAGATTTTTGCAATTTAAAAAGTGCAATAACAAAAATCCAACTAATTAATATAAATACGAGAATACGAGATAACCACAACAATAAAAATAATTATTATTATTAGCTAGACGTGTCTTTAAAATATTAAGTGCACGGATTAACATATCGTCATCATAGCCAAAAGTATGCGAGGGAATTGGGTCCTTCGTCTAATAATTTTGTCTGTGTATCTCATAACTTATACATATTGATAAATTGAACATATCTAACTAAATTATAATTTTTCTCTGTCACCCGCGGATTAACACACGTAAACTCAATAAGGAAAGACTTTTAAAACGTGTTCTTTGACGTCGAGCGCGGTCGGCCATTGTCTGCACCACGTGGGGTATACCTGGCAACACCGCGGGCGGTTGGCGGATGACAGACGGCAGTTCGGGCGCATGGCGGCGACGATCGAGCGGGAGGGCTGGCGGCGGCGGGTGCAGCTGGTGGGGCGCGCGGCCTTGAAGCGCGCGCGCGCTGCGGGCGGGAACGGCGCGCGCTCGGACGGCGGGCGGACGACGACGGCCGAGGACGTGGCCTACCTGCGCGCGCTGCAGCCGCGCGAGTGGCGCGAGCAGGACCACTACCGCGTGCTGGGCCTGGCCGGCCTCCGCCATCTCTCCACCGACGATGACGTGCGCCGCGCCTACCGCCTCAAGGTGCTTCGCCATCACCCCGACAAGCGCAAGGCGTTGGGCGAGCGCGTCAACGGCGACGACGACTACTTCACGTGCATCACCAAGGCCAACGAGATTCTCGGCACCTTGGCCAAGCGTCGGTCTTACGACTCGGTCGACCCGCACTTCGACGACAACATCCCGACCGCGCTGGAACCGGGCGAAGATTTTTACGAGACGTTCGCGCCGTATTTCGAATTGAACTCTCGTTGGTCCGAGAAAAAGAACGTCCCGCTCTTGGGAAACGACGAATCTCCGCGAGAGGAAGTCGAAAAGTTCTATTCGTTTTGGTACGACTTTGAGTCGTGGCGCGAGTATTCTTATGACGACGAAGAGGAAAAGGAAAAAGGTCAAGATCGCGAAGAGCGAAGGTGGATAGAGAAACAGAACAAAAGCGTCAGGGCGAAGAAAAAGAAAGAAGAGATGGTCAGAATCAGGGCTTTGGTGGACGTGGCGTACAACAACGATCCGCGAATAGTAAAGTTCAAGCAAGACGAGAAGGATAAAAAATTGGCCATCAAAAAAGCGAGACAGGTAATTTTGAAAGTTCAATCTCCGTCGAATAATAAATTATAAAGCTTTTATACGATATCTTTATGAATTTCAGGACGCAGCGCAAGCGCGCAAAGCCGAAGAAGAGCGGCAGTTGAACGAAGCGCGACTCGCCAAGGAGTCGGCGGATCGAGAGGAAAAAATTCGCGCCGACGGTTTGAGGGCCGAAAGGGAAGCCCTCAAAAAACAATTAAAGAAGGAACGTAAGATATTTAGGGACTTTTGCAAGACGAACAATTATTTTATCGACGGGGACTCGGAAACGGTGACACATATGTCCGCGGTTGAAAAGATATGCGAGGTGCTCAAGCCGCCGGAGCTTCAGGATCTCAACAAAAATCTTTCTACGTTCGGTCGACGCGAGTTCTTGAAGATTATGAACGAGACCGAATCGAAACTGGAAGCCGAGAGAAAATCTCACTTGGATTCGCAAAAGATCGATTCGGGGAAATCGAATTCTTCGAAAGTTTCGTCGGGCCCGCCGCCGTGGTCGCAAGAAATGGTCCAATTGTTGATTAAGACCGTCAACTTTTTCCCGGCGGGCACCAACCAACGCTGGGAAGTCATCGCCAATTTTGTTAATCAGCACGGAATTTTCGAAGATCAACGGCGGTTCAACGCCAAGGATATTTTGAGCAAAGCGAAGGATCTTCAAAATTCGGATTATTCAAAGAGTTTCTTGAAGGTTGCTGCGAATCAAGAGGCGTTCGATAAGTTTGAAAAGGAGAAAAAGAAACCTCCGAGCGCGTCCATCGACGATTCGGGAATTTCGGTGTCGTTCGACGCCAACAAACCTATGGTAAACGGGACGACGGAAAAGAAAATTGGCAAAGATATTAAGATGCAGAACGGCGAGGCGGAGCCCGCAAAAAAGAAACCGGAAAAAGTAGAGGAAAAGAAAGAGAAGGAAGAGCCGTCGTGGAGCAAAGTCGAACAGGAATTATTAGAGCAGGCGATAAAAACGTATCCCGTCAACACTCCCGAGAGATGGGACCGAATATCCGAGTGCATACCGAATCGTACAAAGAAAGAATGTATGAAGCGGTTTAAGGAACTCGTCGATTTAGTTAAAGCAAAAAAAGCGGCCGCTCAAATGAATAAATAGCCCTCTTTAGCCGAGAATTAGTAACAAATTGTGAAATTGAAACTGTCGAGGCGAGTGATGATGTGAGAGTTGTAAATCATTTTTTATGAAAATATTTTTCGCTATTTATATTTTTATATCAGATGTTTATAGCTGTTCCGTTTGTGTTGTGAGATCGATGTGTTATTTCGCGGGAGGCCGAAATATATGTCGTTGTGCATTATAGAAATTGCAAACGCTCATCGACGACGCCCCGGCCCCCCGGGGCCCTGCGGCGATGCGAATATTTTTAATATTGTAATAAAAATTTAATAGATGATAACCGTGTTGAAATTTTTAAACTATGAATTAATATTAAATGCGTTTAACAGTACAATAATGTTACACCGAACCGCGTCACGAAATTTTGTTTGAATCGTTGCCATTGCAATTGTGATGTAATTTATCTATATATTTTGTATATATTTCTACTATTGTAAAGCCTTTTTGGTGCCTGACAATTCATTAATTATATCAAGTAGCGAATATACTGAATCTGATGTAAATACATATATGAAAACAAATAAATCAGCAATATTTTATTCTTACAGATAGATATTAATGTGCTGTTGCACTGACTATTTACAGAGAATTATACATATACAGGTTTATTTTATGTATATACACACATAGAATACATATAAATAATTAGCGGTTAATGAATTACTTAATTATTTATTCATTCTATTTTTAAACTTGTTACTATCAAACTCTATATAAGTTAATTAAATTGCAATCCGAATACACAATGTGTTTTTCTTTTCTTTGGCCTTACTCCCTTATTTTTGACAAAAAATAACCGAAAGAATTGAGTTTTAATTCAATACGAGAGACTTCTCAGTACTCCGGTACATGTGGAGTTGAAAAACTAGGACCTATATGGATAAACTATGAAAAATATGAGAGACGACATATTCGTAAGAAATATAGTGTCGGTGTACTTGATAGCATCTTTTAGGTATCCAAACATGTATGTCTTGTCATTACAACTAATTGTATGCACTATGAGCGCTTAAGCATTGAGCGAGGCAGCTATTTGGTGTTGTAGATTTTACAAGAAACACTTTAAGACTTTAACATTATGGATCAGAGAAAAGAGCTTTAAGGTACATCTTCTTTAGGTTCTTTTCCATTTTCTTGTCTTTTCTCCATACAATTGTCGATTTTTGGCAAGCTGGAACAATTCTAGAGTATCTAATCTTGTCTGGTTGTGAATGTTGCGGAGCCATGACAGCTTCTTTCTTCCCAACTACAGTGTACCTTCATCGTTTTCCTCCATGATGGTCTGCAGAAGGCGATACTTTGCTCCACGAATGTTGTGTCCATAGTACTCAATTTTATAGGTTTAGACGGTGTCCAGAAGCTCCCGCTCCATGTGAAGAAGTTAAAGGATGGTTGTATTCCTAACATGTTTCGTCCATGGGACCTTCAACATGCTTTGGTAGCACCAGATTTTAAATGCTTTAAGCCGGTTATTGTTTGCTACAAGCAACATGTTCATGTTTCGCAACCATAGAGAAGTACATCACAGAGATCGCAGACGGATCTTTAAGGAGAGTCGGCGACAACACTATGTTTTTCATTTTGATTCCTCGCCAACTTAATTCCGACACTGATTACTATCCCCGAACTTATGTTGGAACTGTTAGAGGCACCCACATATTTATATTTTTCTAATGTTAAAAACCCAGCTCTAAGGTTAAACATAGCTAATTTGGGGCAGCATTAAGTTAAGAATTAATGAATGGATATTTTTCATAACCTTTACGTCCCGGTGTAAAGAAACAAACGGCAGCACCCAGTGGGGAGACCTAAAGTCCTTTGAGTTTCCCAGAACATGCATCGACGTGAGCTACCACCTTTAGTGGCCTCGGACTCGTGTATACGAGGAATAGTTTTTTAAGGATGTAATGTTTATATTAAACAAGTTTTTTAAGTAAAATAAAATAATACCCCCATCGGAAAGGGAATTTTAATAAGGATTTGTAAGCATTTAAATAATAAGTTCTGCATAATGTTTGAGGAGACTGACCATTATGAATCTTCGATTGAATGATCCTACTCCAATTCATTGTTCCGGAACTCTGAAATTAGGCTAAACCCTGACCTGGATTTTATCAAATCGAGCAAGAGCGTTAGACACAAGGATTTTCAGAGAAAATGCTAGGTCTTGAGCAAATAATGATTTAGAGGCCATTCCAAATTTGAAATAAAATGGTATTCAATATTTTTTTAATTATTTTACGGAAGCATTGGGCGCTTTAACATTGAGTTTCAAAGTTGAGGCACCTAATATTGCAAGGCCCAGGGCTGCAACTCCTCCAGCTCCCCCCCCTGATTGGCTCCGGTTAGACATATTTCTATACTTCATTTTTTAATAACCTCAAAATAAAGTTAAGAAATTACCATTAGTTTCGTCAGCATATCCTCTTCCATTCTTATTTTTTTATACTTATAGACATATTACCAATTATGGCCTACAGTTAAAATAAGCTCATACTTATTAATAGTCGAGTTTAAAATAATTTTCAAAGCTGTAAAGCTGCAGTCAAAAAAACACGTCAATATTGATATTTCAATACATATTCGATTTAAAATGGTACGTTAACAAAGAAATATTTATTTATTTATTTGACTAGGATGGATGAATGGCATAACAGAAAGATTCCAAACTGGCATTCACCCATATAGAGATTCGATAAAAAGTCTCACACACTTATGTTCACCCCAGTGTCAAATTATGACACTGGTTAATTTTAATATTATTTCAGTTGGATTGAAATTTATATTATTTATTTAACGATAGCATTAAATTAATTAATTCCAACGTACTAAACTACGTATATAAATATTTTTTATAAAAAGCAGAGATAATGTGTCTCTTCCACTTACATACCACCTGGCCAGTGTAATAAAGAATTCCCCTGAATTCATCGGGCACCTATCTGACTACTAACTTAGCTCAATCATGGTTAACTTATATTATGGAAATAATATCCATGTTACCTACATACAAGCCATAACACTGGTTTGACCTTTATTTAATCAATGAGAAATGTTTAAAAGATTTTTTCAATGGCACAGAGAGCGACGTCAAATATAGATATTCAGAAGACCACAATCAGCGATAAAAGAAAATAAAAATAAGAACTTTGTTAGAACATCAGTATCATAAGGATACTCGTTTTAGCAACCTGATTCTGCACATGGGCACTGAAACATGATCGATCGATACAAAAACTATTATAGATTTCAAAAATAATCTTTATTTTGTAAAAATATGGTGATCCACAAAACTAAACAAAATATTTAGTAAAATCTTTATAATAAATAGCAATGATATACACTTTGTGAGGAATTGTTATGGGTTAATTTTATTTATATAAAATTAATAGTATCTCATAATTTAACAATTGATTTAAATTTGTCATATATTGTTCTCGAATATTGTTAGTATTGAGGTATTAATTGATTATTCAACCATCAAAATTACAATGTCGTCGTCGGTCATATCGGGATCTGGGTCTTGTTCTGGATCCTCATTCTCGGAATCCATTTCGACCTTTATTTCTTTTTGAACGGGTTTTTTCACTACCCACTGATTGATCTCTTGTCCCAACGATTCTTGCAACGTTGGACCCTTATTGTTTTTATCATTCTGTATCTCCATAATTCTATATAATATTTTGTCGGCGGCGACCGGATAAATTCCGCATGTTCTAAAACCGGATATTATACCGTTGCTAACGTTTGGATGCACAGCTTCCATAATATTTTCCACGATGGGTTGAAAATTGTCCTTTTGATAATCAAAATTTTTATAACCGTCGGTCTCTTCTTCGAATTCTAATAAGAGTCGTAGCCAACTCGTACGCATTGAGTAAAAAAATCTAAGTTCCATTGGGTGCGTTACGTGGCTACTATTTGATGGTAAGCATAGGAAGGTGGTGTTACTTTGTTCGCATAGGCTCAGGAGATTCATAGTTAAATGTGAAGATAGGTTGTCGCATATGATAACTTTCTTCCTAGGATCGCCCCTGAGGATAGGATACATTGTGCTTTCGAACCATTTAGAAAATGTGTGCGCGCCTATCCAGTCGTCGTTTATTTTATTAGTGGATTTTTCTTCGTCATTCTCTTCTAATCTCGGCCATAAACATGCCGGACGATAGATTAACTCAGGCGGGAAATAATCGCCGCTGGCGTTTCCGGAAAACACTACCGAAACTCCAGTTTTTAACGAGTAATTAATTTTTTCAGAGATCGAGGCGTTGCGTTTCACTATTACTTTTTTACGTCCGGGATGATCCGTCGTATTTAATTGATCGAGTATCCAAATATTGTCTTTGGAGACGCCGTTCAGTATTTCACTTAAACTTGAAATATAATCGATTAAAATTTCTTCGGTTATTTCTATTCGGCTACGGAAAGAACTGCTATTTATGTACGGCACTAAATCGGGATGTCGCTCGAGGAATCCAATGGACCATTCGATACCCGGTACGTTGTTAATGAATTGGCTCACTTTCCGTCCTGTGTCGATTAAATATGAATTGACCATGACTCTCAAATCAAATGTGTTCAATGAAAATCCCCAATTATAAAACGTTTGAAAGCATTTCGTAAAAAAAATCTCCTCCTCTTCTGTGAAAATTGTGCTTTTTCCCGGTTTTTTTGTGTGCTGATTCTTAAGTTTGTTAAGTATAGTTCTGCGCGGTATCTTGAATTTTTCTTCGGCTTTTCTCTGCGTCATTTTTCCGCTCCGTATGGCTTGCAAACATTTTTCTAAAGTGACGGGCGAGTAGTTTGCGTATTTTCGCCTATTCGTTTTTTTTATATATTTTCTTGGCATAATTTGATGATATTAACCTGAAATTTTTTAATATAAATTTAATAATTAATAAAATTATTATATATTTTTGATATTTCAAATATTATATTAATTATGCGTCGAAATAAAAATATTAAAATATGCCGTATGTCAAATACCGTTGATTAAAAACATTAATGATACATAATTGATTATTTATGTAAACGCATATTAATCATAGACGATAAACGTAAATAATTATTTTTGTGATTTATCGTAGTACAAACAAAATGCAGATTAATAATAAAATTGGGTTATATAATAATACACCATATGAAAACCTCACAGTTTATATTGTGGAAAGGGTATTTGGTAATAAGCGAGCAGCGTGTTGTAAAAAATTATATCTTCAATAAAAATATTATCAGTTGGAACGTCTTTTATATATTGCATTGCACAAACGCAATAAAAAACGAAAAAAATTCTACGTAAAATAAATCCTATCTATAAATTAATCAACAATAACCCACATTTTCAATACAATAACAGGTGGTGTGTGGACCACTAGTTAAATATTTAATTCTTATTAATTTATATAAAGATCGCCTTATTCGTGATGGATATATATTTGAAAACACTTATGATTGTTAATAAGAGGAATAAATGATAAAAAAATATAGCTTACTAGACGAATACTTATGACAGCGATAGGAGCGCGAATGTTTTGGCCCTATCATCGATATTTATGACCATATAGAAAATATTGCCTTTTATAGTTTCACTATGAATACATTCAATATAAACCACGCATATATAGAATATTAAAGGTGAATCGCATTTTTTAATTAATTATATTTCGAATAAATAATATTTTTCACATAATTTATTTAAATTTGATACTAAAAATAGTAATATTGTATATTGATGACCCATGGAGTTTCTTGGAAGGAGATGCCGCCAAGAGTGTTCCCCAATTTTCGATATATATTAAAGAGGGATTCCTCCCCCAAAGGGCGAACTACCTATATCTTCTTTCGCGATATCAGAGCTAGGCTTAATTGTAGCTGGTTCTTTCCAGACTTCTGAGTCAGTCAATTTCTGACTGGCCACGGTAATTTCAAGGCTAAACTTAAAGAGTTTAACCTTGTAGCATCTCCACATTGCTGGTGTGGGCACGTTTGTCAGGATTACAGTCACGTTCTGTGGAGCTGTCCTTATCTGGAAGCTGTGCGTCACGACCTACTCTATGCTGTCCGATGCAGCATTTTCCCAACAGGTTTCCCGGTGGAGGCCCTTATCAGACACATGGACCCGGTCAGCGGTGTAATTTGCTACAGGGCATTTGCTCGCTTTATATCGACATTCTCCCATTTCTTAAAAAAAATCAAGCATTATATAGAAAAAAACTGCTTTTGTTGCACCGATTAAACCGGCCCCAAGTCGGTATATGCGATGTGGATGGATGGAACTGTGTCGGACCAGTCTGACACAGCTTCATCCTGAGTACAAAAAAAAAATTAAAAATATTACCCATTTTTAATTGATTATAAAAGAGTTAAACATAATTTAAGTATATACTTACATTAATATATTTATATTTGAATTAACATATTTTTTTTTATTAAACTGTGTACTCAATGAACACTGGCGAAGATGTTTTAAAACGGCGATTGACAAGTACGATAGTAAACATTGGTCGCACGTGCCCGGTGCTGTCTCGTGGTCACAAATAATATCGATACGCGTTATACTTCACATAACCACAAATAAATTAACTACATGACATTGGCCATGAAGAATAAACAGACGAGTGACGAAGATCAGGTATACATGGAACTTTTCATTAACTTTTTTAGGTTAAATTTTGAAAACCTATTAACCCTAAATTTTAAATTTACAGTCTGATAGTGCTGATACTGCAATTGAAGATGATGATACTGCCGATGTGACTCAACAAAAATCAGCCAAAAAGAGACGCAAGCTTACAGTGGATAATTTAACCAGCAAGAAATTTAAATCTAGCAAATTCACCAAGCAACCTACCACCGAGGAGCTCAATAGATTACACGAAACTGCAAATTTATTCAGTTCAAATTTTTTCCGCTTGCAAATTGAAGAGATCTCCAAGGAAGTATCAATAAAACCGAAGCATGTTACGCATTTCAATACGTGGCTCGAGAGTTTCAACGGTTTTCTCAAGAAATTAAAAGAAAGCGAAACATATTTATTATCCGATCAAACGTGGTTAGAAAGTTTGAATGCAAAAATCCCAATATTGCAAGAGCCGAAGGAGACAAAAGGGTTTTTTAAATTTATGAAACCATCGCCGGCTGTGCCGGTGGGATCTTATGCTTTAGGATGCAGCATAGGTCCCAATTTAAATGTCGATCTAAAAATCGAAATGCCAAAAGACATGTTCAACAAAGACGATTATTTAAACGATCGGTATCATCGAAAACGAGCTCTCTACGCAACGTATTTAGCGTCAAAATTAAAGAAATCGAAATTAGTCGATGATTTACATTACGAGTTTTTACACGAATCAGTATTGAAACCTATTTTATGTTTTAAACCCACCGGAAAAGCGAATAAGCATGTCGAAGTGCGCCTTCATATTTGCGCCGACGAGAATACGTTTAAAATGGCACGATTTGTTCCGTCAAAAAATAATGTGAGAGAAGAATGGAGGTTCGGAAAGGATGTTAGTAATCTATCCGTTGCCACGCCGTTTTATAACAACGCCGTACTCATCGATATGACTTACGATTTGAATAATAAATTTTTATTCGAAAATATCAACAAATGCAATAATATCAAGGAAGGTATTATATTATTGAAGATATGGCTGAAGCAGAGACAGATTCGAGGTTTTTCCGGCTTCATAATGACGATGTTCGTAGCGCACCTGATAAATTTGCGTAGAATCAACAACGCAATGAGTAGCTATCAGGTTATTCGCAATGTTTGGACGGCTCTAGGTAATTCATATAAATTATAATAACTCCTCTTTTTACTCTAAAGTTTTGCTTCAAGTGATCAAGATATTTAGACGTGACATATCAATAAATGGCTCACTTATAATCCCACTAAAAATTATGTCATTATTATGTTTCAGGAGTTAGCGAATGGGATACAAATGGCATTTCCGTTCAGAATACAAATCCGGCAGTAGATCAGCCTATTGTTCAAGAATTTCATACGCATTTTCCGATCGTATTCATCGATCATTCCGGATATAATAATATATGTAGTCGGCTCTCCGTCGAATTATATAACACCGTCAAACACGAGAGTCAATTGGCCATAAAATTTTTGGATAATCCGGATACAAATGGATTTATATCGTTGTTTATGTCACCGGTTAATTTTTATTTTAAATACGATCACATATTAAAGTAAGTTATCAATGAAGTGATACTGATTTACGTTTGAAATTAATTTTAAATTGTATTTCAGAATAAAATATACTAAAAAGTTAAAATCGATGGTATTCAATGATTTATCCGAAAGTGTTAAACTGGATTGCGGAGCCGATTCGTATCACATTATTCAGAAGTATTTATCTGATTTGTTACGCAGAGGATTAGGAAAGAGAGCTTCGTTTATTACGCCGTTGTGTATTACTGAAGAAGATCGTCGGTGGCCTATAGACGTGGATATAGAAAAACACAATCCGTTTAAGAGAGATTTTCTCTTTGGAATAAAACTCGATACCGAATACGCTTTCAATTCCGTCGACAAAGGACCAGAAGCGAATTTACCTGAAGCAGAAAGTTTCCGGTATGTTAATTTCGACGTAATTAAAATTGATAACGTTAATAAATTATTCAATAATATTAATTTTTGTGTTATAGAAAATTTTGGGGTGAAAAATCGGAATTGCGACGGTTTCAAGACGGTTCCATATGCGAAGCATGTCTTTGGGAAACGTCGACGGCGTTGTGTGCAAAACGACTCATCGCAAAAAAGATCATATTTTATTTACTTCAAATGAAATTAGGTTAGTTTTTACAAAATTTAGCGCGAAATAATCGAAAATATAATCAATATTCATCGTTCAGGATTAGATAAGAAAATATTTTACATCGCCGATCAATTTGAGAACATATTGCACAATCAACGGTTTCAACCGGCGAATTTTGAATTCGGGACCGGAGAAGACGCCGCATTGAAAGTGAGCTCGGCATTGGATGGATTAATGAAAAATTTACGCGCTCTAACCGAGATGCCACTTGAAATTAGCTCAATGCACGGTAATAATTAATTAATTAATAAGAAATACTTATTTATTTTTATAAAAAATATATATCGAATACTATTGTTCAGGTACATCTGCGGTATTTAGCTATTCCGATCCCGTTCCGCCTTTAGCGTATGCGCCGCCGAGTACAAAAGGGTTTATCATATCGGATAAATATAGACGAATACCCGAAACGAATAAAGTAGTACCCGGAAAACAAATAAATAAAAACGGTTTAATATGTCCGTTATATACGCAGGCATTGAAAGTCGTTATACAATTAGGTGCGTATTTCGTACAATGTTTAAAATTTAAATCAAAAGGACGTGTGTTGTAATCGATTTTATTTTGCAGGTCATAGCGGAAAATGGCCGGACAGCTTAGATGCATTCCAAAACATTAAAACCGCTTTTTACATTCAAATAGCGGAGGCGTTGGAGAAGCAATGCAATCTCACCGTGTATCCTCATTCGAAATGCATTGATGTATTCAAAGACGGTTTCTTATTCAAGCTTGAAATCGCACATCAAAAGGAAATAACGTTGTTGAAGAAAATTATTGATAAGGACGGCGTAATCAAATACAGAGATACCGACGAGAGTATCGACGTTGAACACCGATTGTTTAATTTACCGAGACTTCGCATAGCCTTGAATGGGTAATTTTTTTTTTAATAGGAATACCGTAAAGAAGAGCGTTTTTTAAATGTATTTTTTATATTATTGGACCATTGGGAGGCAAAATACTCGATAGGGAGTTATTTTTCAATTCCGCCGCTAAACGGCCTAAATTTCAAAAAAGCCTCTCCATTTGTCGTTGAGCCAAGTTTAGGGGGTTCGAAATTAATTATGCCCCTCCAGTCGATTTTTTTTTGTGAGGTCGAGTTAATGCGACTCTTTAACCGTTTGCGGTCCTATGTCGAGTCTGACTCAACATAAGACCGCACAGGGTTATTTAAATAAAAAAAATAATCGGATATTACGGCTCCTTAAATCTCTAAACAAAACCTTAAAAAAAGGACCGCAAAGAGATAATAGTCATTGATTTCTGCATTCTTGGTTGGAGTAAAATACCTATTTTTCATCTCTAGTTATCAAGCTCTACAAGAACGGTGTTTTGAATTCCATTTCTAAATGATGTTATACCGTAATGTGGAATACCGTAAGGCCACTGGTGGCCGCTGTCTTATCGTATTAACGCTCTGTTTAATATTTTCTGGCTATATTTTTTTGTGAAAGTCAATTGTGTTTTTATGTAGACGGAATTATGAAAAAACCCTTTTTATTAAACATGCTGTATATAGATGTTTCTCAGCTTAAAACCTCGCAGCACTGAAAGAGTTAAAGTTGGATTACATTCGATTTTATCATCATCATCATCATCATCATAGGAGCAACAGCTCTATTGTAAAGCCCTGGCCTCATCCAACATCCTTCTCCATTTTATCCGGTCTGCCGCCATGTTGCTCCATCTTCCGTTAAGTTTCAATGATGCAGTGTCCTTCTGTACACAATCTAACAACCTCAGCCTCGGTCTTTCGTTCCTCCGCGGACAGGAAGGCTTGTTAACCATAAGCCTTTTGGGCGGCTGACTCCCGCATTCTTGACAGTTCCTCGTTACTTCTGATATGTCATTCCCTGTCGTCAAATATGATTCTAAATATTTGTCTCAGAATTCTCTTCTTTAGGATATACAATTGTTGCTCATCTTGTTTTGCTAAAGCCCAACACCCATATGTTAGGAAGTGGTCTGAAGAGGAATCTAACCGTAAATGTTGTTGAAGTCCAAAGTAGCACTGGTTTCTTCTTCGTACTTCTAAATTGGTTTCATTGTTATTTGTAATAAGTGAGCCGAGATATGTGAATTCTTGGACAGCTTCGAAGCTGGGTTCGAACCTTCGACTCAGGGGTTAAAGGATCCGTCCTTGGCATATGGGGATGTATTTTGTCTTGGTCTCGGTGATTCTTAGTCCCATGCCAATTGCCGCTCTCACAATTCGGTAGCATTGAACCTCGAGAGCCGTACTAGATCTGGCCACTATGTCGTCGAAGAAGCTGCACCAATTTAATTTCGATTTCTTCAGTCAATATGGCATCGTCCACTTCACAAGATATATCACTCCATTTTTGGGGTTTTTTTTAATCAAAATTTCCCGATTGATATTTCTTGAATTATTTTTGTCACTTGCATAAGCTTAAATAATCCCTCAATACACCATAAATATGTTTAATGACAAGTGTTGCAAATTCTTTTTACAAAAAATGATAAAGCATCAAATTTCGAATAAATTTTTCACTCGGTAAACATTGATCCATTGGAAATTGGGTTATTAAACTCGGATTTTATAAATAACCACTGAAATAATGCAAAAAACAATTAGAAAGTTGAAGCTCAGCTAATCCCCGAAAACAGTCAACGAAAAAAATGACCATTCATTCCTAATACTAATTTTAATCTTTTTTTGTAGATTATATCATCAACATCATTGTTTCGGTCCGGCTTCATGTCTGATGAAGCGATGGATCCGATCTCACATGATGGATGCTCATCTCTTCCCCGATATATGCATAGATATGCTAATGGCGAGCTTGTTTTTGAATCCCGAACCGTACGAAGTCCCCGTACAACCGCAGGTAGCGTTTTGGCGGTGCCTGAATATGTTGGCAAATACGGACTGGAATACGCAAATAGTGCTTTTAAATTTTAATAACGATTTAAAAAGTAAGCGTTTATTAATTTTTCATCAAAAGATGCATTTTTTTAAGCATAATTTTCATGGTTTAATTCAACAGGAGAGGAAATTGCGGAAATTGAAAGCGAATTCTCGAAAATGAGATCGAATCTGCCGATTTTATATTTTGTAACGCCTTACGAAAATAAAAAATCTAGCATATGGAGTAGGCATTCGCCGTCGTTACATATCCTCGCGAGGATTAAAATTCTCGCTAACCAAGCACTGAAAATGATTGACGATATAGTTTTTAAAAATTTCGGAAACGATATTGACGTAATATATTTTTATATTGATTTGTTTATATATATACGATTATGTATTAATTTATATTATTTTACAGCCTCTGTTTTTGACTAACGTGGAAGGATACGATGTAGTGATACATTTGAATAAAAAATTAAACCCGTTACAATCTACGAATATTCAAAACATTAACAAAAAATTACTTCCCGAAAAGTTGAAATCGTACGAAAAAACAGATGAGGAATTCATACCGATAGCTGATTTTGATCCAGTACAGAAATACCTGAACGAATTGAGAGTACGTAAAAACTATCGTGTAATTATCATGCATCGGACATTATTTTTATATTCAATATTATTTCAGACAAGCTATGACGATTTCGCACTATTTTTCCACGACACGTATGGAGGAGATAAAATAGCAGTAATATGGAAACCGCTGTCTTTGCAGTTCAAAGAATTTAAGGTAAGAATGAATATAAATATTCCGTGTACACCTGATCTTCTTTGCATAAGAAAATTGACAGATTACATATACATTTTGACGTAATCATATAAAAAAATAATCGTTATCTCTTATTCATCGTTACTAATCGTTTACCGCTATGGTCATCCCGGGGTGACAACTGTTATTCACAACACATGATAGCGATATGTGTTATAAACTTTATGTAAAAGTTATTTGCATAAGAATTTGTTCATATGATTCGTGCGAATATCGAGAATTCATAAGTTTGGTTTCATGCATTTGCATATTTACGTATTTATGACGTAATTATGTAAATTTCTCTAGAGGTTAACGGGTTAAGAGTGAAATCTTATAAATCATTGACTTATAAAGATGTGAATTTCATTAAAAAATATTCTCGGGAATATCTCACTAAATTAAAATATGCATAAATAATTATTTCAGGGCTCTGAACCATTATTTTTGGTAAAAATACTAAATAATATTGACTCTTTTAATATAAATCCTACATGTTTTTCCTCACTTGCATTGGGTACGATGTGCCAAGTGCGCATGAAATATACTAGTGACGCTTGCCGTGAGACATTGCCGAGAGTGATGTCTCGCCAGAAGTCCAAAATATTGACCAAATTATTAAGCATATCATGAATAACTATTTTTGCGGTATTTAAATGGCATAAATCAATAATACAGTTACAAACATTTAAGTAAATTACGCAAAAAATATAGATTTAGCGTAAAAACGTGTGTTTGGTAAAGTGTCATTATTTTATTGATCATATTAACACTTTAACATCCGCTTACGCCACGTTGGCGTCCTGTCTCAGCCAANNNNTTATCTACC
The DNA here is from genome assembly GCA_022495035.1 of Philopotamus ludificatus. Lineage (NCBI taxonomy): Eukaryota > Metazoa > Arthropoda > Insecta > Trichoptera > Philopotamidae > Philopotamus > Philopotamus ludificatus. The sequence goes on along the minus strand of JAGXCT010036957.1, from coordinate 2,561 downwards.
GCTATCTACGCATACTTTATATTACGAAACAATAAAAATCTCAAAGTATGAACATTTTATGGACAGGGGACAAAGTATTTTTTTTTGAGATTCGGTTCTCCAAAATGTATACAAACACGTAAATATCAGGTGAAAACGTGCGGTCAGTAAAACGTTAACGAAAACAAATGATGCATTCAGTTGTCCTTATTATTCTATATATTTTTAATTTCAGATTTCTCATGTCAACGGCCGTAAACCGATAACTAAAGATGGCAAGGATGGTCTGATAGCCGATATCGATTCGATATTGGAAGGCTTTTGCATACTCGGCGAAGGATTAGTTGATAATGTTGAAAATCTAACAAATGTTTCATTATAGAAACAATTTAAATTATGTATAAATGATTTACGTATTAGAATTTATTGTAAATAAATTAATTATACAAATAAAAACGACATTTTGATATTTTACGACTTGCATTTAATTACATCTATCCTTTGCATCATTTCTAAATTGAAATGTTATGCGGAAAATCTGGATTGTCAAGGAAAAATATGGGAATAACTATTGAGAATAAATACGTTTATACGTCATAAAAGTATTCTTCGTTAAAATAAAATAATGGTATACGATGTGAAAAATAGTCAGTACAGTAAACCCCCCTATAACGTCAAGATATGTTCCACGTTATAGGGGGTTACGATTTTTTAATTTGAAGGAAATCAGTAAATTAGACATTTTCCTTTTTTTTTTGGACATTTTTACGCGTTATTCAGTGCAAATTACTTAACTAGCGCGTTGAGCGATATCCTTTCGTATTTTGGCTGACGTAATCTTCCCACAACTTGCGGGCAGGGAAGATCAACGCGACATTTTATTAGTTAATTTTATAAAATTATGAAATATTTTTATGAAAATTCTATTTAGCGTTTTAAAATATGTACGTTATAGGGGGAATTTAATTAGCTTTTTAAAAAAATTACGTTATAGGGGGGGATCAACGTTATAGGAGGGTTTACGGTATTTTATTACGCTATCTTGAATTGGATATTCATATTCGTATTTGGGGGTGGAAAAGGGATAAAATCGAATAAACGGGAATCATTTAGGCAAGAATTATGAACACACCAGTTCCTAAATGTGAATTTAATCACATAATGATTTGTTTTATTCTACTCGTATAAAAAACTTTATAATGCGTATTCACATTAAATATAATAATATATTATACATATATTTAATATTAATTTCGATGGTATGTAATATGTAATACATGAAAAAATTGATGAAAAGAAACGGAATATCAACACCGAATATGACGATAATTCATTTTTTTTTATCAATATTTATATTACGTGAATAAAAACTGAGACTTATGTTATATAATATAATGTCAATGTAACATTATAACCCAGACCAAATAAAATTGATATGCAAATTAACAATTATGTTTAGATTTAGTTGTGTTTTGTATAAAAATGTATCTGTACGTTGTGCGTATCCGTACGCGACTATCAACAATTTATATATACAATATATACAAATTTATAACACAATATTGTCGATACGAATACGATAATATTAACATGTATAAATAAATGTAAATGCGAATGCGTGTTTGATTAGAAATCCACGATTATGTGAAGAAAAAAATTTTCCTTTGATTCCATTCATCCTTTCGGAATGTATTTGGCGGGATTTCGTTGAGAAATTATATTTTAAACTCAATAAACCAAACAAAATCATCAAAAATTCAGAAACATTACCAACAACAATATAATACAAACAAATATCTAGTTAAAATAAAAAATAATGATTTATACAATGGCACCAATTCAAACACACAAACTGCTATAACCTATTTCGGTCAGTTTTTGAAATGTATTCACTACAAATCCTATAATAAATTTACATCAGTCAATCATTATTGATACAATCAATAGCGGAAGCTCGGTAGATATGACAAAATCAACGTATATGTAATAATGTAACGTGGGATTTTCATAAAATGAGATATTTTATATACATAATAAAATAATACATCGCAAAAAATGCCTTAAAAACAACATTTCACAACTAACGGTAATGGGGAGGCGAGGATTAATATTATGCGTTTATAACTTAGTCAACGTTATCATATATCTTACTTTAATCCGGCCTCTTCCCTTGTGTGTTTTTATTAAAAATGAAATAATAAAAAAAAAACTAGTTGCGCTTTAATTGTAGGAGTAACAATGAATCAGTCGTTATTGAGAGCTGCAGAGGCTAACTTAATACAAATTTGGTAACAATTTATCTATGATTTGCTTTATTTCTAATTAAATTATGAGTATGATCTCTCAACTTGTACAATTGCTCCTGTAAATGGTCTGTTATAGCTTTTCTCGCTTCTTCGGGACTAGCATTATTTTTTCTAAGCCTGAAAAACATTAATTTATTAATAATATATATATATTAAATATGATAAATAAATAAATTCAAATACGACAATGGTTTTAACACTCGGGCGACCGGTCCCGCGCCGAAATTTTCGTAAGCGGTAAGCAACCGCAAACCCGCGTTCGCGCGGGTTTACATC